>ML685885.1:7010525-7025899 GCA_007922175.1 Pelusios castaneus | reverse complement strand
CTTTCTTTCTTTCTTTCTTTCTTTCTTTCTTTCTTTCTTTCTTTCTTAACACAATACTGTACTGTATTTGTTCCCCCTGTCTCCTGGGGCTGTCTGATTGTGTACTTCTGATTCCAAATGAGGTATGTGGTTAACTGGTCAGTTCATTACTCTTGTGTTCATACCTCTAAGGTTCTACTGCACAATTTATGCCAAATAAATAATAGAGAAGAAGGAATAGGTAAATGGGCCCAAGTTACTGTTAGAAGAAAAGGAGGATCAGGTCCACTCAGGCGCAGGAAGGGTAAATGGTGCCTTTAATCACAACTCCTTGTTCCCCTTACACATCCGACCTAGCAGGAAGTAGCCACATTCCACCTGGAGCCCTGTAAGTAAGCCCAGTATACAGGATTCACAAGACATATATACTTTTCTAACATGCTAAATGCAATATACATAATGCAACAAGTGCATGCCTAATACAACAGGTTACATCATGCCTAACTCCCTGCATGGAGTTACTATCTTTCATATGCAGGTTACATGGTTAGATCATACTTAATATACAGCATATAATTAGCCCTCCCATGTTGTTGTTTATGAAGCATTTGGGTACCAAATACAGTTCTGACAATGAAAAGGTTCCAAGCTCTTCTGCCCTCCTGTCACCTGGCCTACGTCACTTGCTTTCCACAGCAAGGTTAATGGCTTTCTAGTGGGGCCATCACAGTAGAATGTTACCACTTAACTGTGAATGGTTTCCATTCAACTTTCCTTTATTAGCTGTACCTTGGTCCTTACCAGCCACATTGTTTATACCTTATCTCACAGCTACAATAACAGATTTGATTTCTAATAAATTCATTGGCCAGCTACTCAGATATTATAAAACAAAAATCTCCTACAGTTACCACATACTGGAGCAATAAGAACTCCTTCCTTCCTCCACAATGATTGTCTCCTCCATTGATCTCCTGCTCTTAGCCTTCAGTTTCAGTCTTTATTTTCTGATCCAGTATTTCTCCAGTTTGGGGCTCATTTTTACATGCATTTTATACACATTCACATTCTCCATTATCTATTGAATTTTACATAAACTATACATAATGCATTAGCAAGAGTAAATCACATAATGCCTACAATTTTCCTGCTGAAATTATCGTTTCTATGTCATGTTGCCCTCAGTCAACTTCTTCTAAGTTTTCCAGAACAAGGGAGCTTTTTTTTATCTTCACATGTTTGAATATCTTATTTACATCTTCCAGCACGACACATTACTTATCCTGCCAACAATATCATTTTACACAAATCAGCAAATTATATCAAAGAGAAATGAATGAAAATGCACTCATGCCAGGCAAAGCTTTGGGCTGCATGTTGTCTTATCTATATTTCCTCAATATCTATAATTATAATTTATTAAAAATATGGCTAATAAAGCTTTTAGTCTTATCATTAGCCAGCCTTTATTTTAATGTTTTCGATAAGTAAGTATACTATCTTTCCCTTTAACTTATTAGAAAGGAAATTTTAGAGCACACAGTTTGATTCTTTCATGTCAACATTTCTTATCTTCTGCAAACACTAATTTGTCCGGGGATATTTTTTTTTTATTTTCCTCAAAGTCAAAAAATGTACTTTTGTATAGCAAAATCTGATCTCTATTTTTTCCTGTTACAAAGCTTTAGGTACTCTGGTTTACAGGCGTGGGTGTTTTCTCAGTTTTAAAGATACGCTTGCAACATCTATTCAGACACCTTGAGAAACCTAACCAATTTTGATTATATATTATCAGTATTGCTGTAGTGCCTAGGAGCCATAATCATGGACCAGGACCCTTTGTGCTAGGTGTTGTTCAAAACCAGAATGTATTTCTGGCTATCGGAGTTTTACAGTCTTGACCAGAGTCACCTGAAAAAGATATTTTACATTGGATTGTGTGTCCAATGCAATCTTTTATCTCCCTCTCACTATCTTATATGTCCCTTACTCATGAGCATGATATTTTCAGTTTTTTCCCATTATGAATCTGTTTGCTATAGATTCATTTTTCACTTCCAGAATTTCTGGTGCTTTCAGCAGTTGTGAGCACAGAACAAATGATTTCTCTTTTTCTGATTTGCTTAGTAATACATTGTCTGTCTAAGAGTAAGTTTAGACTGGGAGAATACAGACTTCAAATCAAAATACCCCCCCTTCCTCCCCATGGATCCTCTTGTTCTACCCATTACTGTTAATGATGTTTCTTTTTTTGATTACAGAAAATTGACACCAATAGGGAAACTAAGTTGTGTACCCCTCTTTCAGAAAAGAAAGAAAGAGAACCAAAGTAATGGACTTACAAGGGAGAGAGATAGTTTTGTGCGTACCTACAGACAGCACTAAGATGGAAAGCATGCCAGGTAATACACCCTAGAACTTGGAAGGCACTGAGTGAATTTGGGGCCACTGAGCAAATTAAGGAGTAAGAAACCTATCTGCAAATCAATCAGGCTCCTTCAGCCGTGGTGTGTTATCCATCTTGCTTTGTAGTACAGAGATGTGAACCATTAGGCAGTCCAACAAGAGGGAGAAGCTTAATTTGAAAGCAAATCCTTAAGAAAGATACATAATGTCTTTAAAGGGGGAGTTGTAGTTAGTTGAGAAAGAGAACAGAGTGGCCTGTGAGGAGGAAGGTAGCTTTTATTACTGACTGAGTAAGATTGATCACAGAACGCAGCTAAGAGAGTAGAATTCAGGGCAGCGGTAGCATCAGTGAAGTTAAAAGGGGTGGGGGGATGGCAGGGGGGTGGGGAAGAAAAGAGATAAAGAATTGAAAGCTGAGATAGCTTATTGCTAAATTACTACTGGTTGTCCAGTTGTTCGGATGACTACCTGAGAGTCAGGCCTGGTCTACACTGAGGGGTTAGGTCAATCTAACACTGCTTACTTCCAAAGGGGTAGCCGTGTTAGTCTATTGTAGAAAGACAACAGAGTCCTGTGGCACTTTTAAAGACTAACAGATTTATTTATCGCATGAGCTTTCGTGGGAGAAAATCCCACTTCGTCAGACACTGGAAGATCGAATTAAGCCGCCTTAAAAGTCAACCTAATAAATCCACCCCTCTGGGAGGCGTAGGGTTAAGGACGAATTTAGTAATTGACCCTAACCCTAGTATAGACACTAGCCTTCCCTTCCGGGGCTGCCCCCAGTCCAGGCAGCCCTGATGGGGGATCAGCAGCCCCCCACTGGGGCTACCGCTGGGCCCCGCAGCCCTGCGGCTGGGGCTGCAGCAGCTGGCGGCAGGCCTGGTCAGGGGCTGCCTAGCCTGCAGCCCAGGGCTGCGGAAGCTGGCGGCAGCTCCAGTGGGGGTTGCCTAGCCCGCCATGGGGCTGCCAGGGTGGCAGTAGCACAGTGTGGGGGGGTGTTGCCCAGTCCCTCATGGGGCTGCTGGGCTGGCTTCCAAGCCGGCAGCCAGCAGCCAGTGTCTGCACTGGGGGCCAGAAAAAGCCAGAGCAAGTGTGTCTTGTGGACACTTTCCTCTGGTTTTATTATGTCGATGTACTAACATTGACTATAAATGGCGCCCCAGTGTGGACATGGCCTCAGGAGACCCATGTTCTCCCCCTCTGACCTTGAGCACATCATGTGGTCCTTCTTTGCCTCAGTTTCCCATCTTTAACATGGGGATAATAGCCCTGCCCTCTCAGGGGTGTTTGAAGGATAAATCCATTAATGATTTTGTGGTGCTCAGACACCATCATAATGGTGCCATAGATCATTATATCCTTCACACATTGTGGTCACCAAACATTTTTCAAATTATCAGCCATTCCTTCATGTGCCACTGAAAATGCTGCCATTTCCAGGGTTGAACATGACAGCCCTTTAAGAGTGCACCACAACAGTGCACAACATTTAAAAAAAGGAAGTAAAGAAGATGATGGCAAATTGAAAGGGGAAGTCAGAATGTATTGCTGTTAGCCAAATTTGAATTTGGCAGTGTCATATTACAATAGTGCTGTACAATCTTTAGATATCATGTTAGGTCAGGACTGTTATTTAACCATTTATATGAAAATAAAGTTATGATAATTTGAATGCCGAACAGTGAAAATGGAGGGTGTGTATATATATATACTGTAAAATATACTGTATAATATGTATATACTGTATGTATACTGTAATATATATTAAACAGTAAAATTAGGGAATGTACAAATCCATTCAAAATATGACCTTTGTGACTAATAAAAATGCATGTTACTTCCTCTAACATCATTCGAGTCTTTCTAGTATGTCTCCTAACATCATTCTGATCTTCCAAAGGCCTGCATTGTATTCTGTTTATCAGATTAAAGCTAAAAGTGTAGTATTGACTGAACTGAATGCAACAGTACTTTTCAAGTTGGCTTTTATTTAGAAGCCAAACTTTGCGAGAGACACAGAAAGTGCCTGTCTGGTTATGACAAAATACATTCACTGTTCGAGATCTGGAGTATCAGAGAGTTGTGGTAATCTCTTGTGTACTCCAGAATCAGTAACCAGATTCTTCTGCTAGGAACAGGTGTTCAAACTATTCTCTAATGATCTATGTAAGGGAGCCAACAGTGAACTAACAAAATTGCAGATGACACAACATTATTGTGGGTGAACACTAATGAAGTATAGAGGAATCTAACAAAGCTTGGGGGAAAGGGCAGAGGTAATTCAATGCTTACAAATGTAAAATAACTGATAGCGTGGAAGATGGAGAAGAAAGGGGAATATTTTGGTGTCAGGAATGTAAAAAACATTTGCTATGGCAGGAACAAGGCAGGTTACCTATATTTCAGGAAATGGACATATCTTTATGATGCAGGTGAAAAGTCTGTTCAAAATTTCCTTTAGATTATAGCCTAAAGGAATTTTGTGAAAGATAAAGGTGATTAAGTCAAGTTGCCATAAAGAGGTTGCCTGCTTCCAACAGAAGAAGCTGTCTGATTTGTTTTTTAATTAATCTAGTTTAGCTGGTGTTAAAATTATAATTTATGGCAGCTCCAAACTGAAGTAATTAATGTGCTCCTCTCTCCAGAGTTATGTCCTTATGGTCTGAATAGATTTTTTTTAAAGGGGGGGGGGGGGGAGCATTATAAAGGGAAAGACTCAATAAATCTTGCAGAAAAATGGGAGTCACAAAAAAATATTGCTAGACAAATAAAGAACATGTGAAGAATACAAAGGACAACTGTGGTGTCAAGACATGTTAAGTAGATTAAACTTACTTCAAAAAGTGTTTCTTCTCTTGTGAAATGAAAGCTCTATGGAAGTGTGACGGGACAGAGCAACCCCACCCTGCACTGCAGGAACCCAGCAACCCTATGGGTTGATAAGGCTCCGCCCCTTAAGTCCTGCTGGGCATGCTCAGCCTGCTGTTCCCCTATAAAAGGAAGTGGCTCAGTTCAGTCTGGGCTGGTCAGTGGAGAAAGGACTCACACTGGGAGCGCCTGCAGAGGAGCGCACCAGCCCCCATTGCGGAGCAGGGGTGGATCTCTTGATGGTAGAAGGGATCAGCCACTGCTGAAAGACTGTCCAGAGGTGGAGGCTCAGGGACTCACAGTCCCTGATGACCCTGAAGGAGAGTGACTGGAACCAGCCGCAGGGGGAGTTAGCCTGGAGCCCCTGACACAGGGACAGATTGCCGATGACCTGGGTAGGAAGCGGCCCAGGGATCCTAGCAGGGGGAAGATGGGTGAGGTGAACCCTCAGGCCAGTGTGTTGCCGTGTGGATTCCTACTGCTATGGTGCTGCACCCCTGACACTGACAGGGCTGTAGGCTGGGGCTTGGTGGAGCGGATGAGCCTGAGCCCCACTACCTGGTATAGTGGTTCACTGGAGCTAGTGCCTCCATAATAGACTCCGGCCGCTAGGCCGTGCGGCCCCTGACTGCAGGGAGCAAATAGACTCAGGCCGCTAGGCTGTGCGGCCCTGATCTCGGGGAGCGCAAATGTAACCCATATGCCTGAAAAGGCTATCTCTGAGAGACCTGCTGAGGGTGGGTTACTGTTGCTGGGCAGATTAGCTACCCACAACTAGAAACTTCTAGAAGCAGGGAGTGGTAGTATTTTGAGCATGCTCCACAGTGTACCCTGCTGGTGTGATGTGATGTTGTCAGTCAGATGACATGAGAGCAGCAGTCTATGCAGACAGCAGGCAGGAGCTGCCTTGAAAGGAGACCATGTCCTCAGTTTTCTGGAGAGAAGCTGAGCCAGGAGTGAACAAGATGTTTTCTCCCTCGAATGGAGTCATTTGCAACAGACCTTGCAGACATTCATATGGGACTGAGGGCTGGTTGCAAAGGAGAAGGAAAAGCCTGCATGGAATGCTACAGAAGATTCCTGCAGAGAAAGAAGAGGACAGCTATTTCTTGCCACTCAAGCCTCTACATTCAAACAAAGACTGTAGCTGAGAGTTGGGTGAACTCCACTTGGACTTTGGGACTCTTGGGTATCTTTCATGCAGGGGGTTTTCTAGAGGGATTGTTCTTGGTTAATTGTGTTTTGTTTTCTTAGGATAAGGTTCATTTAGTTAGTAGTTAATAAAGTTCATTATGTTTATTGTAGTAGTATTTTAATGTGGGAGTGTAGCTCTGAGCAAGCTTCGCTGTGAGTCCTGTACAGACTGGATCCTGGGTCTCCAGCTGCTTTCTCCATAGGGATTGGGATTGATTTCTGTGAGGCACTGGAGAAGGGCAATTGAATGAATTTTAGCCCACCCGAAGGTTACACAAAGACTCCGGCCACTAGGCCGTGCTGCCCCTGACCCCAGGGAGCACAAAGACTCCGGCCACTAGGCCACGTTATCCCGATCACAGAGAGCAAGTCACTGATTATGTGAGTCGTTGAGGCACCCTCCCGGTTTGGACCCTCAGACTTTCCCTGTCCACAGGCCTGTGTGAGGGAGTAGCCCATGACAGGAAGGAAGAAAAAGTTAAAAATCAAATAATATAGTCATTACAATAGGGGCAGTTGGAATGTTGTGTCATGCCCTCCTCTCCTGTGGGAAGTTCTGAATGTTCATCAAGAATCTCCAACCCCCTTACCCCCCACTCCCCAAAAAATCTGGCTTGCAATGTTTGGTTTTGTGGCTTTTGGTTTTCCAAAGAAAAAAATCATTCCTCCCCCCTCCCCCCCCCACTGCACCCCACCCCACCAAGGCAAGTGGATTCCTTATGTGACACTGTTTAGGTAAAAACCCAGTTTTTTGTCCAAACTTGGATTATTTTCAACTATCTCTAACAGTATTTCTACTATTATTTAGGCTGTGCTGGTTCAGAGATTATCTCTACTGATTGGCTTATTACAGCTACATATTTTGTATCTATGTTCAAATTACTGTTAGCTCTGCCTCCAGCCCAGCTCACACTGTCATGTGTGTAGCAAAACAAACAAGAAGTTCTGTGGCACTTTTAAAGACTAACCAATTTATTTATCGCATGAGCTTATAAGTGTTATTATTTTGTTAGTCTTTAAAAATGCCACAGGACTCCTTGTTTCTAGATGGTTTCACCCATCTATTGCATTTTATCTTAAACCAAGGCAATCGGCTTCATGTGGGTAGAGCTATACATTTGCACAGAGATTCATACAAGTCAAATACTTGCCCGCTATTGTGGGCAATTCAAACCTCTGCTCGACATGCAGTATAGTTTGCAAACAAACAAACACAAACACCCCAAAACCAAACCAATGAAAATGATAAGATGTATAAAGAATTAGATAGGACATAATACAAACAGTTATGGAATGTTGGTGTAACCCATATGCCTAAAAAAGGTTATTTCTTCGAGACCTACTGAGGGTGGGTTACTGTTGCTGGGCAGAGTAGCTACCTACAACCAGAAACTTTCGGAAGCAGGGGCTATGTCTACACTTGTAATTTTAAGTCAACTTTAGATAAGTCGACTTAAGTCAACTTAGTTAAGTCGACTTGGCATGTCCACACTTAAATTTAGAGTCGACTTGGGGGGAACTTACAAAGTTGACCTAGATCATCCACGCTGGATGCCTAGGTCAACTTCTAGGGGATAGGGGGACCTTGGGCAGGTCCATGGTGCCAGGGGGCACCCCTTGCCCAATGCCAGGGGGCTCAGCCTTTGCCCCATTGTACCAAGGTACAATGGGGAAAAGGGGGACAGGGACCCTGGCATAGCATAGGGGTAGGATGGGCAGGGCTCTGCCCTGCCCTTTGTGGGGGATGCCAGGCTCCCCCTGTACCCCCTCCCTGGCAGGGAGGGCAGAGAGGGAGTCCTGGAGTAGCCCTAAGTCGACTTAGGGCTACTCCAGGTCTACACTGGCTTAAGTTGACCTTAAAAAGTCGACTTAAGCCTAAAGTTGAACTAAAAGTAGGTTTAATAAAGTCAACTTAATTTTCATTGTCAACTTTATTTTCCTAAAATAAGCAAGCTTAAGTTGACTTAATTTACAAGTGTAGACGCACCCAGGGAGTGGTAATATTTTGAGCATGATCCGCAGGGTTTCCCTGCTGGTGTAATGTGGTGTGGTCAGAGTCAGACCACATGAGAGCAGCAGACTGAGCAGACGGAAGGCAGGAGCTGCTTTGAGAAGAGCCCATGTGCTCAATTTTTATGAGAGATGTTGAGCCAGCAGTGAACAACAAGACGTTTTCTCGCTCCTATGGAGTCTTCTGCAACAGACTTTGCGCACATGCATATAGGACTGAGGGCTGGTGAACCAGTGAACTGACCAGATGTCACTGGTTCCAGAGGAGAAGGAAAAGCCTGCATGGAATTCTACAGAAGATTCCTGCAATGAGAGAGGAAGAGGACAGATATTTCTTGCCACTCAAGCCTCTACATTCGAACAAAGACTGTAGCTGAGAGTTGGGTGAACTCCACCTGGACTTTGGGACTCTTGGGTATCTTTCGTGCGGAGTTTCTGTAGGTATTGTTCTGTGTAATTGTATTTTGTTTTCTTAGGATAAGGTTTATTTAATTAGTAGTTAATAAAGTTCATTGTTATATTTGTTTTTAGTAGTATTTTAATGTGGGGTGGTAACTTTGAGCAATCTTTGCTGTGAGTCCCATACAGACTGGATCCTGGGTCTCCAGCTGCTTTCTCCACAGAGATTGGGGTTTATTTTTGTGAGGCACTGGAGAAGGGCAATTGAATTAATTTTAGCCCACCCAAAGGTTACATCAGCTCACTAGGTGATTTTAGGCAAGTAATGGAACTTCTTGTGCCTTAGTCTTACACGTGGATGATTGGAATCAGAATTCTTACTCATCTTCACAAAGTACATTGAGATCTCTGTATTAAGCACTGAATAAATGTGAATAATGTGTTGGGTTTTTAATGTTCAAAGTTACTTTCCTAAGGCAAAAGGAATGTGAGTATAGGTCTTGACTGTGTTGCTCCAGATTTACAGATGCACAACCCTGTAGATTCCAGTGGATTCTGTAGGAGAAGGCAAAAGGTTAAAATAGAAAAGACAAGTAGAAATGGTCAGACTAAGCCCTAGAGAACCAAACCATAACAGTAAGCCTGAGTTGGATAACTATCTAAATTGACAAAAGTCAGGCTAAGGCAGTCTGACATCACAGAAATTGACAAGAAGCAAGCTGCAGCTGTAGATAGTGAGAAAGGATCTTGTCTGTGTGAGGTGTCCACTCGGCCTAGCGTCAAGGAGAAAATAATAGATACTATGAACTATCTTTGAACTCTCCAATGCAAGTGTATATGTGATTGCAGAATGACACGTTGATGGATGGAGACATTCAGGGATGCGTGGACCTATCAAAGTGATGAGTAACATCAAAAAAAAAAAAAAAGGTACATGGACCAATCAAGGCCAATTCAGAGCCCAAAGAGGGCAGAGCCAATAGGTCTGAACATGGTATAAACATAGGAGCCTCAGAGCCTAGATTTTGTGCAACTGAAGGGGTGATAGAGCGTCCTGCCATCACTTGTATTCCATTGCATTGAAAGTACTAATGCTGCCAGCAGATCTGTTGACATAGGTCGCCTGCCATTGTGCTACATTGTAAAAATGCCTGGGCTGGCACCTTCATTTCTACAAAGATTCGTGATTGTGTGGGTTACTTTGATCGTGAGTGTAGCCTTGGTTTATATCTTGCACAAAGGGTATGCCTAGGCACCAAATCACTGAGCTAACTAAGTTCTCACTTGAAATTTGAACCAAAGGTAACCCAAAGGAGCACCTTAGCTTAGGATCACCAAGCCAACTTGGTTCCTCCTAAAGATCCAAGCCATGCTCTAGATCTTTGGGCTAACTGAGTTCCCAGTAGAGATCTGAGTGGGGGTAATTCTGAGGGGTAATCCTTTTCTATTTACTAAGCTGCCTGCACTGCCTTGTGTTTTACAGAGGATGCTTATAAAACTCAAGTACGAATTGATGATGAACCAGCTTACTTGGACATTCTAGACACTGCTGGACAGGTGAGTAGTGTCAATGTAAAACTTTCTATCAGAGGTAAAAACAAAGTCCTTTACTACTAATATATGGATCTCAAGGATGGAGATCAGCATCACTGTTCAGGAATGAAAGTTTTGCAACAATGTGGGAATTAGTACAAAAGAGATCAAGGGGAACATCAGAAATATAATGTTACTCATTTACCTGTGTAGTAAAGATAGGCAACATTAGTGCAAATAAGTAAATGAAGGAGGTGTTTTTTTTTTGTTGGTTTTTTTTCACCTATATGTAACCTTCAGGTGGGCTAGAGTTCACTACGCGTTGCCTGTCTCCAGTGCCACATAGAAAATTTAACCCAATTCCTAAGGAGAAGCAGGTGGAGACCCAGGATTCAGTCTCCAAGGACTCACAACATAGATTGTTCAAAGCAGATGAAAACAAAGAAAGAAAAGTAATGAGTTTTATTAAACATTAACTTTATAAATCATATGATTTAAGAAACAAAATAATGACTACTCTATAAATCTATAACATGATGTGGCTAATTTTGGGAACTCACATTTACTATTTCACAATACATATAAACAAGAAAAAAAAAAGAATTTAAACAGAGCAGCCCCTCAGAAACACTATCCACTCAAGTGTCCCAAAATTCTCGTGGAGTTCACCTGGCTCTCAGTGATAGTCTCTGTATGCTAAGCTCAAAGGCTTGAGTAGGAAGAAGCAGCTCCTTGGTCTCTGGCTGCTGGAATCTTCCAGGCAAACCCTGCTCTTTCTCTGTTGGATCACTGCTCTTCAGCCAGCTTTCTGCTTGGTCACCACTCATTTATATATATACAGAGAGAGAGATGTATAGAAAGAAAAAAAGAAACCCTGAAGCAAAATGCTTCAGAATTGGGGAAAACAGCCTGCTATCTGCTCCTGGCTTGCTTCTCCCTGTGCACACAGCACATGAGCGCCTCTCAATTCAACCACCCTGGCTGCTGGCTCTCAGGCATCTCACTCAAGCAACAAGGGACCCTGTGGAGCATGCTCAAAGCTGCCACTCCATATACCAGAAACTTCTGGCTCTAAGCAGCTAAATCTGCTAAGCAACACTGACCCAACAGATCTCTTAAAGGGAAACTCTGCATTTCGACTAACGGGTTACATATACACCTGGAGAGTCTGTTGTAATGAAGACGTGTAAGTTTGCATCTGAGGGAACCATGTTTTCTGGAGAAAAATCTTTTCATTGGATGCTTTCCTAACTTCTCTAGTTTGCATGCTGTGATTGCTTCAAGGCCTGTTATTTACTGCAAGACCTAAATCTTCTTTCATGTAAATTTTGTCTTC
Source organism: Pelusios castaneus (assembly GCA_007922175.1). Classification (NCBI taxonomy): domain Eukaryota; kingdom Metazoa; phylum Chordata; order Testudines; family Pelomedusidae; genus Pelusios; species Pelusios castaneus. Next base: position 7,014,171 of record ML685885.1, on the reverse strand, counting down.
CACTATGTAACTCCATTAACCTCAAAGGAATGATTGTGGGAGTATACCGGTGTAAGTGAAAGGAGACTTAGGCGGGTTCTAGTCTTTTATTTTTGCCTCAGATCCACCTACTGCTTTACAATGACTGGCAACTCCCACCCAACACAGCCCTTCACAAAAAGCTTTCCCACAGAACCATGGAAATATTTCTTTCTTTCAGCCATTCTCCATTCTAAATTCAAAATGCATTCCTGCTTCTGCAGCCCTGTTTAATCCCTCCCTCATGTACACACAAAGAAGTTATCACCTTTTATTTTTCCACCATTCATGGATACATAGGCTTTTAATCCTGTCTCTTATGGCTCATGACCCAAAACTTCTTATTGAGTCTCCATAAAGGATTTTAAAAAATAATAATAATAAAAGCAACACAGAGAGCCCTACTTGCAGAAGGAGAACCCTAGAAGACTGAAAACTGGCACAGAAAAACGGGTAAATGCACTTGAGAATCAGAACTTATATACGCACAGTTAATATACCAATTTCGCACATCCACAAGAGGATTATTTTTCTTAAAAACAGCTAATACAGACACACATTTTCCAAATTGAAATACGGACAATGTTCTATGGGATATCACTGATGAGATAGTTGCTTTTGTCGGGAGCTGTTTACGAATTCATTGTTAGTCAGGCACTTCTAACCTGACAACAATGCATTCTCTATTGAAATCTCTCTTTCAAACTGGTAGTGTAACCTTCGGGTGGGCTAAAATTCATTTAATTGCCTTTCTTCAGTGCCTCGCAGAAATAAATCCCACTCCCTATGGAGAAAGCAGCTGGAGACCCAGGATCCAATCTGTATGGGACTCTCAGCAAAGATTGCTCAGAGTTACCCTCCCACATTAAAATATTACTAAGAAGAAACATAACAATGAACTTTATTAACTACTAACTAAATCACCTTATCCTAAGAAAACAAAATACAATTAACCAAGAACAATCCCTACACAAACCCCCGCAAGAAAGATACCCAAGAGTTCTAATGTCAGGTGGAGTTCACCCAACTCTCAGCTACAGTCTTTGTTCGAATGTAGAGGCTTGAGTGGCAAGAAATAGCTGTCCTCTTCTTCTTTTGCAGGAATCTTCTGTAGCATTCCATGCAGGCTTTTCCTTCTCCTTTGCAACCAGCCCTCAGTCCCATATGCATGTCTGCAAAATCTGTTGCAGATGACTCCATTAGAGGGAGAAAACATCTTGTTCACTCCTGGCTCAGCTTCTCTCCTGAAAACTGAGCACATGGGCTCTTCTCAAAGCAGCTCTAGCCTGCTGTCTGCACAAACTGCTGCTCTCATGTCATCTGACTGACCACACCACATCGCACCAGCAGGGTACCCTGTGGAGCATCCTAAAAAAAAAATGCTACCACTCCCTGCTTCTAGAAGTTTCTAGTTGTGGGTAGCTAATCTGCCCAGCAACAGTAACCCACCCTCAGTAGGTCTCTTAAAGAGAGAGCCTTTTTTTTAGGCATATGGGTTACAGTAGCATATCACAAAGAGTGTTTATCCTACCAACCTCCAAGACCAGGACTTTTACCTTTTGCTTCAGGGCTTGAAGGGGGAACCAAACTAAGAGCCCTTCAGATAAATGCACTTTCCCAAATTAAATCTCATAATCAGTTGATTGTTATCGGTGATCCTTCTAGTTATTGTCAAAACATGCTGTTCCATAATCCTGAATCAGTGCAAGTAGAGTTTCAAAGCATGCTATTGAAGCTTATCTCAAGGAAATGTAAAATGCAGTTTGGGTAGCAATTATATTTTAATGGGCCTTTAGAGCTTTTCCTTTTATGGCAGAAATAATGGTAATGGACATTCTCTTATGTATCGTAATGTGTAAATGAAATATTTTCATTTTATTTTTAAGGCACTGTATTAGTGAGCTACATAGTGAACATTATTAACTCAGTCTGCTAGGTGAATAGCAATAATTTGATTTTCTTTTTATATTTATTTGTTGGGCATTGCTGATGCCAGCATTCAGAAACCAATCAAACCATCATCCCAAATGCTTTGCTGACTTCCTTATCATGGCAAACTACTCTATATTTTGACACTTAAGTCTTGCAGAGAGAGAAAATCCATCTCATCTTTAAATCACATTGTTTCAGAAATTGCAAATTTGGGAAAAGCATTTGAGGTTTGGGAAAGATATTAAAGCTATGCTGGTAAATCATAGATTCAATGACATGAGCAGATCACAACACTGAAGGGATTCTCGTTTTGTTAAAATCTATGGCAAAGCAGTCACTGATTTCAGTGGGAGAAGAGCCTATGTTGCATAAAGACAATGTGTTTAGTTGGCGCAGGTGATTGGGAGTGAAGATTCCTGGGTTTATTTTCTGTCCCTGTCATTGAACGAATCACTGTATAACCAAGTATGTCACTTTACCTCTCTATACCTGTTTACCCCTCCATTAGAAATGTGTAACATATAGTTGAAGGAAACAGATTTTGGTTTGCAATGAATATCATAGCTTATTGATGCCAGAGGTGCTGATGTCCCAACTCTCCCACACAAAGTGGTTTTCAAATAATACCATCACTGCACCAATGGGAAGACCAGATACAGCACTGTGCCCTGAATCATGTCTAATGGCAGACAATATTACCAATCCTCCCTTCCCAAATGTTCTTATTGTGGGGCAAGGCAGATTCTATTTGTAGTTAGAGTTCCTTATTAGGGTTGGCTGACAGTTATTGAAACTTTTTCATTTTTAAAAAAAAGACTTTTCTAAATACATTTTTTATGGAAATATGTATTTCATTTTAATATTCTGAATAATTTGTTTTTCAATGAGATTGAGAATGTTTTCTCTTTTTTCAAAACACACTTTTTTTTTGTCTTTGCAAGAGAGGGAGAGATTTTCCAGAAACATAAACATAAGTTTGTGTTTGTTCCCCACAATGCCAACAAGGAAACAGAAACACCACAGCAAAAAACCTGGAAAAGTTCCATGAAAAAATGGGGCAAATATTCATAGAATCATAAAAGGACAGAGTTGGAAAGGAACTCAGGAGGTCATATAGTCCAACCTTATGCTTAGAGCAGGACCAACCCCAACTAAATCATTCCAGTCAGGGCTCTGTTAAGCTGCACCTTAAAAACCTCTAAAGATGGAGATTCCATTAACTTCCTTTGTAATCTATTACAACCAGTAAACCCCCGATTCTCTAAAGAATCGCAAATTGAAAAATGGTAATCACCGCTGGGTGGGAGGGAGGGCGGGCAGCCGTGCGCGTGAGCTATCTAATCCACAGGCTTATGCACGTGGATTCAGCTGCTGCATGCGCACAACAGTGTCAGTTATATATGCGCGCAGGAGCTGCGTCCACATCCCGCCGTGCATATATACAACTGTGGTTTAGTTATATAGATGGACTGGATCCCCACGTGGGCAGTGGCCGAAGAATCAGCCCCTCCATTCTAGCTGCAGGATCCGTCCCTGGTACAGAGGACCCAGCTGGATGGAGGGGGCGGGGGGAGGAAGGCAGGTCCTAGGCGGTGGCTGGAGCCATAAGAGCAATCAAGCCGCCTTCTCCTGGCTCGACAGCGCCATCAGGGATTCTCTGTCCTGGCTCCAGGTCAGACCATGTGGGAGCTGCTCT
>ML685885.1:6973843-7010125 GCA_007922175.1 Pelusios castaneus | reverse complement strand
CGGGCCGCTCCCACCCTGAGCACGCTCTGTCTGAGCATGCTCAGGGCGGGAGATTTGAATCTCCCCAGCCTGGCCTCAGCAAGACGTGGATTCAGCTGCTGCGCGCGCAGCTGCGTCCCCGCCATGCATATATACCACTGTCGTTTAGGTATATAGATGCTTCACCACCATCTTACTGAAAAAGTTGTCCTAATATCCAACCTAGATTTTCTCCACTGCAACTTGAAATCATTGCTCCTAGTTCTGTCACCTACTACTACTACTGAAAACAGCCTAGTTCCATTCTCCCCAGAATCCATTTTTCATGTAGTTAAAGGCTGCTATCAAATTCCACCTCATTCTTCTCTTCTGCAGACTAAACAGGTCTAGCCTCTTCTCATAAGTCATGTTCTCCACTCCAGTCATTTTTTGTTGCCCTCTGCTGGGCTTTTTTCAATTTGTCCACATCTTTTTTGTAGTAGGGGGACTCAAAACTAGATACAATACTCCAAATGTGACCTCACCAGTGCTGAATAGTCGGGAATAACCACTTCCTTCCATCTGCTGGCAATACTCCTATGCAATGCAATTCAATATGCCTTCCTGGCAACCAGAGCACACAGTTGATTCATATCCAGCTTCTTGTTCTCTGGAACCCCCAGATCGTTTTCTGCAGAAATGCTGCCTACCCAGTCAGTCCCCAGTCTGTAGCAGTGCCTGGGATTCTTCCATCCTAAGTGCAGGTCTCTGCACTTGTCCGTGTTGAACCTCATCCACTTTCTTTTGGTGGAGTTCTCTTATTTGTCTAGATTACTCTATATCCTATTCTTTATTCTTTGTGTTTGCTTCCAGTTCTTTATTCTTTGTGTTTGTTTCCAGTTTTTTTCAGGAAATTGCTTACTATTCTCCAAACAGTTCTATTCCATTCTGTGTTGCCATAGTTCATATAAGGAATGAGTTTACCACCACCCAAACTCCACCCCCAACTTTCACAGTACCACATCATTGTTTTGTTTAGTGACACCTGTTTCCCACTGATGATATCAGCTCTGAGTTTTAGATGTCCTTGGAGGCTGCTTCTCAGTGGAGGTGAAATCAGTGACATAGACCTTGGATATATGCTATATATAATTTGCTTTATTTGCACATATATACAAGTCCTGGAACACAGGTGGCCACAAACAGCAGACAGGCAATGCCATATTTCAGAAGTCTCATTCCAGACATGGATATCTGCTGTTCAGGAACCAGCTCTGCACTGATAATTGATCCCAAGAATTAGAATATCCTCCTGCTACTTGCAACAGCATCCTCAAAGGAAAATCTGAAGATTTCTGACCCTTCTTGTCTTAAATTCTATAAGTCTTAAACTCACAACAAAGCAAGCATTTCTTCCAAAAGTAAAAACTTGCTTGTGCACTAAGACCATGTGTAACGGTGCTCTCTGATACCTGCCACAGCAGGAAAAAAACAACAAATCTTGCTCAAGTATATGACCTCTGGCAGAGAGGGGTTGTGAGCACTTTGAAGGGTTTGGATCAGGGGGACAATAAAAGTGTTTTGGTGAAAGGCAACCATGGCTCAGAAAAAGCTAGCAGTATGCCATGCTACATGATAGCCACTGGATGTTCTTCCAATACATTGGCTGAGGGGGACCCCAAGCAAGTCCAAGGAAAAGAGGAGGCCATTCAAACAAAGTTGTAGAGGTGCCAGTGATGAGCTCCCTATTCACATTTTATCTGAACTACCCAAGCCTTTTTTCTATCTGCCAGATTTCACTTGGTGTCCCACAGGAAAATGGTATCTAAAGAGTTTCTTTGTATTGTCCATTTTTATATTTGTCTTCCTTTGTATTTGTCTTCCTTCCTTCAGCTCAGATAGATTCTCTTCTGCTTTTGTTAGGAACTAATAGCTAATGGGACTGTATTGCCACAGCAGTTTTATATAATTTACTAGAACAGTGGGAGGATGCAAAACAAACTTTGCTCATCAAGTGCTTCTCTTGCAAAAACAAAGAACGAAAGCTTATCTGCTGAGATAATGACTGCACCTAAAGATGAAATTAGATCTGTTTATAATTCTGATCTCTTTTCTCTTCCAGCTTTTAGCTACAAAATGGAATCTAACCCCTATTTTATGGCAGGAGAAAGGAAAACTCTATGGCTACATCTACACTTGCAAGTTAGTTCGAATTAAGGAAGCTTAATTCGAACTAACTTAAGCCTTGGCCACACTAGGCTTTCATTAGTTTGAATTAAGAGCTTCCTTAATCCTTCTTCCATTCAGGCTTAAGTTTCCAACACTGAAGGTGAGTTCTTTAACTATTAGGCTTGAAGTTGCAAGGCGGGCAGCAGCACCTCTTCATCAGCCACATTAGGAATGAGACCCATTCCTGTAGGTGGTATCTGAGCATGCTTAGAAGGCTGGACCCTGTATGTGAGAGAGGTGTGCCAACACCCAGAATGAGGCAACAATGTGTAACCTTTGGGTGGGCTAAAATTCATTTAATTGCCCTTCTCCAGTGCCTTAAAAGAAATAAACCCCAACCCCTATGGAGAAAGGAGCTGAAGACCCAGGATCCAGTCTGTAAGGGACTCACAGCAAAGATTGCTCAGGGTTACCATCCCACATTTAAAATACTACTAAAAACAAACATAACAATGAACTTTATTAACTACTAACAGAATAAATCTTATCCTAAGAAAACAAAAGAAAATTAAACAGAACAGTCCCCACAGAAACCCTGTGAGAAAAATACCCAAGAGTCCCAAAGTCTAGGTAGAATTCACCCAACTATCAGCTACAGTCTCTGGTCAAATCCAAAGGTTTGAGTGGAAAGGAATAGCTGTCCTCTTCTTCTTTGGTTGCAGAAATCTTGAGTATAATTCCACGCAGGCTTTTTTCTCCTCTGGAAGCAGTGCCATTCGATCAACTCGCTGGTTAACCAGCTCTCCGTCCCATATGCATGTGCACAACCTCTGCTGAAGAAGACTCCATAGAAGGGAGAAAACGTCTTGCTGTCCACTCCTGGCTCTGCTTCTCTCATGAACATGAGCACATAAGCTCTTCTCACTGCAGCTCCTGCCATCTGTCTATACAGTCTGCTGCTCTCATGTGATCAGACCACACCAGCAGGAAACCCTGTGGAGCATGCTCAAATGCTACCACTCCCTGATTCCCGAAGTTTGTAGTTGTGGGCAGCTAATTTGCCCACAAATAGTAACCCACTCTGAATAGGTCTTTTAAAGAGATAGCTTGTTTTAGACATGTGGGTTACAAATGCACATGTCAAAAGTCAGAAACTTGGTCTCGGAGGCAACTTTCACTCTGGAAATGTGGCATTAGCTGGACATGGTTTTGTGGACTGCAACGGAGCCTAAGTTGGGGACTTTGGTGTCTAAATCCCAGACATTGCACATTAAGCATATCTGTGAATTCCACTCTGTGACTTTCCTAGTGTCATATTGGAAGTCTGTAGCAGACCAAGGAATTCATCTCCAGCCTTGTGAATTGCAGGTTAGCACCCTCACCAGTGGACCGCTCTTCCTCTCCATCTGGTTCACATTTTTCTGCACCATTAAGTTCCTTTATTTACACTATGCCAACCCTGAACTATTTGGTGGACCATCTAGATGCAGCAATCCCCTCTTAATATTGATATGCACCCTCAGATGATGAGGCTAGATTACAATCATTCCCTGTTAGCAGGGCTCTCAGCTAAACAACTCTACAATTTGTATCTTCTTTGGAGTGCAGCAGGAGGTTGGTTCAATGGTTTGATCATTTTATAATTATCTTGTGGTTTTGTTTCTTTGATTTACACTGACTGTTTCCAAGGATTGAATTGACTTTCATCTGGCACTGTTGCTTTTCAAAGCTCTATTATTCCAGGCCTCCCCCTTCATCCTTGTCCTTTTGCATAGCTCTACTTTCACACATCTGACTTTTAGGGGTCCACTGTCACAGGCTTTTCAGTGGTTGGACCAAGTCTACTCATCCTTTAATTTTAATACACAGTAATGTTTGGGAATGAAACTGCAAAACAATGTTTCTGTCCTAACAAAATATAGGACTTACACTGTTGTAAGAGGGGATGTAACTCCATTGATGTCAGTGAAACTTTTCCTGATTTACACCGGTACCCAGAATTCATGGGAATTTCCATGGCACAAATTTGTGAATGAAGGGATGAAGAGAAAAGAACCCACAGATAGGTAGTTTAGATCATTAGATGAGAGCAGAGTCAGCCCACAGAATCTATTTTCCACAAGACTGATTAGCAATCTATTAAGAGTGAGAGCAGCAGACACACTTTGCAGTAGTGTAAATAGCTATACATGGTGTAGGCCTGGGCAATAGAAGAATTAGGCTATTTATATCAAAGAAGCATACAACACTTTAATTCCAGGAGCCATACAAAATCAATACAGCTATAGACAAACTATTTCTATTTCTTACACTGGAAGTTTCTATTCACAACTGTTATGATTTACAGAACACTACAGGTGTTCATGCCTCAGCAAAATGCTTAACTAAATTTCAGTAACAGGAATTTCACTACATGTGAAATGCTGTAAGGGTGCATCTATACTTACAAATTAAATCGACTTAAGCCTGCTTAAATCTATTTAATTTAATCTGCGTCTACACTACAATTTCCTTAAGTCAACTTAAACTGCTGCATAAATTGACTTAAGGAAATGTAAAGTTGACTTTATTAAACATGGTTTAAAGTCGACTTTACTGGCTAAATCAACTTTATTAAGTTGACTTAGCCAGTGTAGACACAGATTAGCCCTGAGTAGACTTTAAGTCGACTTAAAGGGCCCCAGGGTTCCTCCACTATCCTCCCTGCCAGGGTGACTGGCACAGCCAGAGCCTGGTGTACCCCCCCACAGGGCAGGACACAGCCCTGCCCACCCCACTCCTGTGTCCTGCTACTGTCCCTGTCCTGCTGAGCCCCATTGTACCAGGATACAATGGGGCAAATGCTGAGCCCCTTGGCACTTTGGAAGGGGTGCCCCCTCCCACCACCATGGACCAGTCCCAGATCCACCTAGCCCCTAGAAGTCAACTTAGACATCCAGTGTGGACTCTCTAAGTTGATTTGGCAAGGTCCCCTTGAAGTCAACTTAATTTTATAGTATAAACATGCTAAGTCGACTTAACAAAGTCAACTTATTTGGCCAAGTGTAGACATAGCCTAAGAGACAAAGAAAACCTGGCATGATTTTCAGGTTAGGTTTTCAGCTCTCATGGTTAAGGGGGAAAATAACCCTGTCTTGGGATTTGTAAGGTAAGCAAAGACACCACAAAGCAGTAAAAATGCAAGCCCAGAATGTCATTAGTCACTTAACAGAACATCAATGTGTTGATTCCAGGACCTCCTGTTTCACCTTTCCTGAGCCCCACTGGGGAGGACATAAGTCTGTGTTCCTTCTGTAAGCTGACATGGGCTTGTTTTTAATCCCCCGTGAGCTTTTGCCTGCTAGCTGCAGTCATTACTTACATGCTACTGTTATTCTTCTGTTTACTAAAATATATTTACTGAGCAATTCATTCCTTCCTTTTACCAGCATCTGATGCATTTTTTGGTGATAAAAGGTGAAAATCTGTTTCATTTTTTCCTGAATACAAATTAGGTGGGGGAAAGTGTTTTATGGCATGCAATAAATGAAATGCACCTGGAAAGTTTAAAGATCATTAACAATGAAGCTTGCTTCAGTGAATGCATTTAAGAGAAAATTATAAAAGTGTTTATTCCCAAAGAAGAAACTATTAGCATTTACATGAAAGACAAAGACAGTTCACTGAATGAGAGATTGTTGCTTCAAGGTGTTTTACTGCTAGTGTGGAGAATTGATTTAGTGCTTCCACCCCTGTTTGGGGCTGAGTGGAAAGCCTGTGTTGACTCCCTGATGAGAGACTGTATATTTTCATTGAGTATGACAGGGTGGTTTGCCACTTTAAGAAGAGTTCAATTTATAAAGCTCTGCTTACAGCACAGGTGCAGTAAATTGGCAAAGGGCAAGTAATCTGAGGCCAGGAGAGAGAGTAAAAACAGAACCATGGGTACATGGAAGCCCCTTCTGAAGCAGAGATATGAAAGTTACAGCTAGTTAGTTATCAAGCTCTTTAATAGACCAAAGGGCTCCTGCGATTCTGTTTTGAAACTTATTTTTTGTAGGGTTTTGTTCTGCTTCTTTGCTTTATTGTGGGAAGGATTCTTTATATTTTTTCATCTTTACTGATTGAGAGCACCCATGTTTAATAAGCCAGTCTAGCTGGTCAATCTCCCTGACACTAAGAAAAAAATCTACAAAATGTTCTTACATCAGTCAGAGGGGCAGCACAACTAGAAAAACACCAAAATTCATCAAGATCTAAATTCTCACACCAATGTTTGAAAGTGTATCCTCATTAACTGTCAGGGAGACTTATTGAGTGGCTAGAAACTATAAAAGGCTATGTTCGGAGAAGGGGGTGGTAATTAAAAAGTAAGGGTGAGCTTGGGCTGGAGAGCTGATATGTAGATTCTGAACCACATCCAAGCTTCCCATGTTGAGGGATATTTGCATCTGAAGCTCCAGTTCAGGCACATGTAGTCAAAAGAGATCATCAATCTTTGCATTCACCAGGCCCTCCCCTATTACTTAAAAACCCACCCCCACCCAGTTCTACCATTAGATAGAAAAGAGTCTAACCAAGATCACAAGCTATAAGTGAGAACAGGTTTGTACTCTACCTAAATGTCCCAGAATTATTTTTTTTATTACACTATTAATAGCCTAATCCTGTGGTAAAGGACATCTTATAAGACCATCTAGAGAGAGAACCAGAACCCCAATATCACCAGTTTTATTCTGTATGGCTATTGATGGCTGCTTTCCTTTAAGGCTTCTAAAATTAGAAAATCTTTCAGGGGCTTATAGGCACTCAATGGCTATGTCTACACTAGAAAAGTTGAGTCAACTTTGTTGAGTCGACTTAAAGTCGACGTTATTAAAGTCGACTTAACAAAGTGGACTAAGTTGACTTAGCTTTAAGTCGACTTAGTCCACTGTGTTAAGTTGACTTTATTAAGTCGACTTAAGGGTTACTCCATGTCCACACCGTCCTTAAGTCGACATAAGGGTTAAGTCAACTTAATGAGTGGTAGTAACAAAGTAGACTTAAGATTTCAGTAAGTCGACTTAAGGAGTTTTTTAAGTCAATTTAATGAAAGCCTCATGTGGATGTGGCTTAATTTAAGTCAACTTAAATATCCGTAAGTCGACTTAAATTGCCAGTGTAGACAGAGCCCATGTGCATAACCAGGATTAGGGATAAGTGCACTACACTGAATGGAAAATTAAGAACCCATCTTCCTTCACTACAGCCTACTTCTAGACCCACACGTGAACCAGTCCTTCATGGAAAACTAAAACACTACCAGATTCCGATTGGGACCAGAAGGCTAGAACAACAGTTAGAAGAATGATGTAGCAGAAACCTCGAGAGATCTTATTTGCATAAGACTTGGAGCATTTTTATCTGTAGAGTCAGACGATTAAGATAAGCTTTAGGTACTTATTGTAATGGAAGCAAGGCTCCCAGCTAGTACAGGCTCACCTGTTATTTATCAGGATCTGAAACCAGGTAGCTTGCTTCCTTCTTATTTCAACCACCTCTGAAGTTTAATCATTGGGTAAAATGCTACAGCCTGTGTTACGCAAGTGACAGCGAGTCATATTTATCCCTTCTGGCTTTAGAAATCAATGGCTTTGTTTCTCACTTATATTAAGGGTTTAAGGCCCATTTACAGTGCTATAGCATTATATTTACTACCATTTCAAGGCTTCTTCACTTGGTGTGTGTATATGATGATGCTTTTTAATTTCAGTGCTTGGGTCAGCTCCATTAACTGTGAGCTTCATGGTCTGGAGGAAAAATACACGTGTCTCTTACATTATGCATATATCATTTTAAATGCTAGCTGCTCTCTGCTTCAATAACTGTTAATTTTCTTCTTTGAGAGCAAGAAACCTGCTCAGTGGTGTGTGCATGTGTCCTACCGATACATGGAAAAGACTGCCAGGGTGGTTTTTATCTGAACTTGTGTGTGGCATTCCAAGCCACAGGTGTTCACTTCTGCTGTAATTTACCCCAGTTTTACATTGCTGCAGCCTCATTAAGTTAAGAGAATCTTGCCCCAGATGTTACAAAAGGTCACCAGACCTACATTCAGTTTTAATTTTTGTTGTTGGGAACAGCAATTATCTTGCATGATCACTTCATGCTGCACAACATCCACCTTTCCGCTGCACACTCTGTTCCCAGCACAAATGAGCAGGGAGCAAGGAGCACGATAATAATGGGATCGGGAAAGATTCCATTCTGTAATTCTATGGAGAGGAGGCGGCTGCTGCTTAACCAATGGACTGATTATAGCAATAGCTCCTCTCCACTACAGAGCCGGGGACTGATTATGATTTACCCCAAGGCTCATTCACACTGTTCTGACACCCTTCCAAATCAGTGTCAAGTGGGCTTTAAAGAGGCATCATTTTACTTCCAGAGGAATGTAAAGGCACCTTAATGCAAATCAGTTTCAGGCCCCTGTAGTGTTTTAGCCACAGACACGGTTCTCATTCTACTCTATATCTAAGCTCCTATCAAATTCTCCACTCTCTCTTTTACATGAGCAGCAGATGGTTTGGTTTGTCTCAGATGGTCTGGTGCCTCTTGCTGAAAACTCCTTTCATTCTCCTTCACTGTACAACAGCTTTGGTTTCTGATATTTTTTGAAAATTTGCTTTGGTAGCAGGAGGAAAAGGATGAAATAATGGGGTTTTGATGTTGCTCAACACACTTGTTTCTTTGCTTACCTTGATAACTGGTGACAGTCTGTGCATTAATCAGTGCAGATGGCACGTAGGAGTAAATATGCCAACGCAGATTCCAGGTGTGCCACCTGGACTCTCGTGATGCAAAGAACTTGGCTGCGAAACGGATTCAGATTTTCTCACCAAACCTGCTGCAAGCCAGGTCTTTCGCTGAGTGCTGAAAGAGTGAAATTCACCCATTTTATCTTGATGGTGCTGTGTAGTGAGAAAGCTGCAGAAGGAGTGGCCACATCACAAAAGATTTACATGACAGCCTTGCCCAGTTAAAAACAGAAGACTATAATGGCAGCAGCCATGGGAAATGCCAGATTCAGTGGAGAGACTTGAATCCAAATCTCCACCAGATGAGAGTCCCAACCAACAGACTCTAGAATCACTCGTATTATCTCTGTTTGGACTAATAAATATTTAAGTAATTATACACGGTGGAACCATTTCAACAGGAAACAATGAAAGTAGCACAACCTGTAATAGCCTATTAACTCTAGTGGTTATGGTGTTCACCTGAAAAATAGGACACTTGAAGTTCCTGCTCTAGGGTTGGAACTCAAGCCTGGGTCTCCCTGGAAACTGTCCTAACTGCTGGAGGGGACACTTGTGCTTCGAGTTGACCAAAATTGTAGCCAATAAACTATTTGTCTGGGGGAAAAAAGGCCTTGCTTGATTGGCCTGGTAAGCCTCACTTATAGAAAGCACCACACATGAAGTAATGACATTGGGTCACTTGCCCCCAGTTTGGCTGAACCTGCAACTCTTTGCACTGACCACCATCTATTTAAATCCTCCCTGCTCTGGGAGATGAGCTAGTAGTCCACTTTCTCCTGTAGCTCAGACCCTGAGATATTCCTAGGAGACTAGCCCATGGGAAAAGAAGGAAAAGGAGAGCTTGGGTCTCATTACAGGGGGAAATCGTGTTCAAGAAACTTGTCAGAACTTTACCGCCAAGCCCTATTACTCCAATGGGATCACACGGAGAATGTGATGAGCATGATTTTCTTAACATACGTTTTCAGGTAAAACTTCACCTTCACAAAATTAATAATTTTCTCACAGTCTTGAGAAAATGTCAACTTTCCCATAAGTAAATCTGTGAAGAGGAAATCAATACTTTCACTTAGCTGTCTTCACAGTGCAGGGTCATGCTTTTCATTCTTCGTCCCCCACTTTGTCATTTGAAGGTTGGTTTTTTTCTTCCTTTTTGCTCACTTTATCCTTGTTTGTTCATTGCCATAGACAGAAAATGCACTGGCTTTTTCCACAAACCCTCCCTCCCTCCCTCGTGGCTTTTTTATATATAAATGTGAAAGAACTTAATAAGAGTGGTTTCTGTGGTAATCAGGCAGAGAGCTTTGATTAAGAACATGTATTAGCAGATTCCTAAGTCTAAAGTCAAGCAGAAAACAAAAGAAGAAGATGATACAGAAAGGGGCATTTTTCAGATTAAGTATAGCCTCCTGAGGGATTCTCTGATCTCTTCCAAGAAAGGTATAAAGCCAAGATCACACAAAAAAAATGTTTAGAGCTTGAAATTGTGGTGCCTTTGCTTTCTATGTGTCTCACCTTTAACTTTCTAAGAATTCTACTTCTATGGAAGCAATCCTTTTGTCTTCAGAGTCGCTAGAGTATTTAAAAAATAATATAAAGACAACCTTAAAACCAGCACACTAAAAGGGACAAAACAGGTACAGAAGTAATTCAGATTGGTCCGACTTCTTGTACAAGGCATTTTAAGCATCGTGAATGCATTTGTTTGCAAATGGCTGGGTAGCCACTGTACATGCCTACACTGTCCAGCTGACCGTTTGCAAACAAATGCATTCACGGTGCTTAAAATGCCTTGTACAGGAAGTCGGACCAATCTGAATTACTTTTGTACCTGTTTTGTCCCTTTTAGTGTGTTGGTTTTAAGGTCGTCTGGTCTCAAAAAACTTTTTTTGATATTATTTTTCAATCAAGGCTGAAAGTAGATCAAATCAAAACCTACGAACAGCAGTTTTTCAGCCTCAGGTGGGATTCAAACCAGTGATGACTGGTTTCCTACCCAACCCCCTATACCACAGGGTCAGATGTCTAGTAGACTTCCTGCTGCGTGCAGGTTGCCATTAAAACCCATAAACATTATGCCATCTGTTGGGGAAAAGTTAAAACCAGAACAATATCTCCAATCCCTTCACACCAGTAGGACTTCTTTCTCTATGTGTCAACAGGGTTTGCTTCCTCCCCTACATCCTAGTTCTGTATGCCCTTAGAATTTCCTCTTTCCTTACCTGTGGTTCTATATACTGACAAAACTCCCTCTCCCTTCTTTCTTCTTGATAGCCATAATTATAGATGTAGCCCCCCTGCTTGGTAAACATCATTTCAATATATGGCCACATTCTGTTGGGCAGGTGTCTGTGTCAGAGAACTTTGGTACATCCCCTTTTTACCCCATGAGAGGGGCAGGGAACGGAGTCTCATCTTGGTCATGGCCAGTTTATGGCCATATGTTTGTTTCTTTTTAGCACTTCCCATCACCTCCCTTGTTTTCCCAGCCACTTGTTTGACCTTGCTCTGACATTTTTCTTTGAAAAGGAGTCAGAGAGCTTTCCCTCATTTGTGAATTCATATATCACATCTTCACTATGCCTTGAACCATTTTAACTGCATACCTTATCTTTTCACAGTAACAAAGGAAAACCCATCTAGGGCCAAAGGAACACACTATGGTTTTGTTCTTTGCCAACATGTGTACCTCAGAGATTTTAACTTTCAGGCAGACCCAGAATCCCATCTCAGGAAAATATATAGGCCTAAATACTTATTTAAACTTACACTACATATTTATAGCCTAACATCATATATTCTGTCAAGTCAAGTGAAAAAGTATATTTAGGCCAGATTAAAAACAACTAGAGAACAACTGAGAACAACTAGAAAAAGGCACAAATATTTTGCATTTATTTATGTATTTATTCATTTTTGTTATTAGTTTTAGTATTTCAGAACCAGGAAGCCTACCAAACAATGAGTGGGATCACTAGATATTCAACTTGGTAGGGAAGCAATCAAGGAAGATCAGACCAATACGGGGAAACTAAATATATTCTTTCATTGGTCTTCACTACAGAAAATGAGAGAGATTCCCATACCTGACCCAGGCTTTTTAGGTGACAAAGCTGAGGAACTGTCCCAGATCATCTGTCAGTACAGAAAGTAATTTGATAAATTGATAAATTAAACAGTAAGAAGTCACCAGTACCAAATAGCATTTACCTAAGAATTCTAAAGGAACTCCAATATGAAATTACAGAACTAGAAAGTAAAATGTGTAAACTATGTATTAATCTGTGTACCAGATGACTGGCAGCTAATATAAAGAACAGAATTGCCAGACATGCAAATGAACATGATTTATTGGAGAAGAATCAACACAGCTTTTGAAAAGAGAAGTCATACCTCACTAATCTATTGGAATTCTCTGAATGTGTCAACAAATGTGGAAAAGTCTATACTATACTTAGAATTTTAGTAATGGAATGAAAGGGAAGGTCCTCTCATGAATCAGTAACTGGTTAAAAGGCAGAAAATACAAAGGGTAGGAATAATGGTCAGTTTTCACAGTGCAGACAGGCAAATAGCATGATCCCCCAGAGATCTGTACTGGGACCATTCAACATATTTGTAAATGATCTGGAAAAAGGGGTAAACAGTGAGGTGGCAAATTTGGCAGATGATACACATTTACCCATGGTAGTTAAATCCAAAGAAGTCTTTGCAGAGTTATAAAGGGATGTCACAAAACTGAATGACTGGACAACAAAATGGCAGATGAAATTCAATTCTGATAAATGCAACACAGGGCACACCAGGAAAACATAATCCCAATAACATGTACAAATTAATGGGGTCTAAATTAACTGTTATTACTCAAGAAAGATTTTGGAGTCATTGGAATGGAAACTTGTGACTTTTGAAGTGCTAAATGGAAAACAGTATTTTGCAACAGATTTTTTTTTCCTATGTCAATTCTTCTAGGACTGCTCCAAAGCCTGCTAAAGTCAATGGGAGTCTTTCTTTTGACATGATCATACTCTGGATCAAGTCTGTAGATAGATCTCGTCTGAAGACCTGAATTTCAAATCGGTGTTCCTATCTTTAGGCAATTAGACCAGGGTATTCTTCACTTTACAACTCTCAGTATCCAATGTGCAATAAGAATCTCCCACATAGACCAATATACAGATATTGTGGAAGGAGCTAGAAAAACAGAAGACTGAGAAATATCAGGAATCAATATCTGATTACTCATCTGTGAAGAAGAAATTGCCTAAACAAAAACTAGAAGGTGAATTATCTAGAGACAAATTGTTGTCTTGATCCCAGGAGGAAGCCTACATTTTGCTAAGCAGTAGTTAAAAAACAATCAATCTAAAATTACCTAGAAAAACTCTCACTAAGTCCATTATTTATAGGCAGATAATTTTGTTTGCTAAATTATAGAGCATGTCATTCTTACTCTGCAGGCAGAATTCACAGCCATGAGGGACCAATATATGCGAGGTGGAGAGGGCTTTGTCATATGCTATTCTATCACAGACCGTCAATCCTTTCAGGAAGCTGCAGAGTTTAAGGAGCTCATTTATCGTGTCCGGCACACCTATGACATCCCATTGGTGTTGGTGGGAAACAAAATAGACCTTGAGGAGTTCAGGCAGGTAAGTGAAGTTTCTTCCTTCCCCTTTTTCTATGCTACATTAGGAGTTTCTGCAGAATGTGTCCTAGAATACTTTTGAGAATTATTCACCAAGAATAGGCTTGTATCGAAGAGCAATGGCCCAGGATTGTTAATCAATTAAGGTAAATAGTCCTGTTAATTTGTATGACTTGTTTCATTCTAAAAAAGCCTAATCCACTCATATCCACAGCTAACAGATTTGTTTCCTAATGTACATCTTCTCTTTACTATTAAACTGATCATATGTGCCTTGGAAGCTTCTGGTACATCAAACATGGAAATCCTGGATGTCATTTATATATAGGAGATATGACCTTTAATAAATGATGTTACTAGTGTATAGAGCAAATATAAATGCATAAAGTGCTATCTTCTGGTTCCTTAGAATGCATTCATATGTATGTCTATCTCTTTTTCACCTTTTAGCATGTTACCCCCATGTGTTAGCTCTTAGAAAATCCAAAGAAATATTAAGAGTGAAATTAATCTTGGGACTCTGAGGAATATTTAAAGAGTTTCACATTTATTTACAGATCAATGACTTTCTCTCTAAAGTAGACTACGGTTATGTCTACACTAGAGACCTTACAGCAGAATCCCTGTACCATTTCAGCTACATTGCTGTAAGTTCTTCCAGGTAGCTGCTACATGCCGACAGGAGAAAGCTTTCCCATTGGCATAATTAAACTACCCCTAATGAGCCTCGATAGCTATGTCTCTGGGAGATGTCCACACCGGTGCTGCTGTCAGTGAAACTATCTGATAGTGATCAATGGCTTGATGTCTATTGGGCAACAATGATGTCCCCACACGTGTGATGCCCTATGTCCTGGATGTGAGAGGTCATACCTTGTATACGAGTGACAGAAAAAACGTTGAGACTGAGCCCAGAGCAAACATTGAGACAAATTTAGCTCTGCTTTTCCCTCAGAATGTCTAGTAAACACTTTCTATTGAGCAAGAGTCATTCTGATAAAAACCCACATGATGGGTCCACTTCAATCCCTGGGAAACAAAAGCAATTTTGAAATATTTCATAGTGGGATTTTTGGTTGGTTGGTTGGTTTGTTTTTTCAACCAGCACTATTCCTGGGATATTTTGCAATGCTAAGGTCGTTCTTCATATCACTGCTATAGTGTGGGATATCCTTTAGAACCATGGACAGCGGAAAAAACATATTAGATTGATTGGCTGCCATTAAAAGCAGGGGTGAAAAAATATTAAACCTAGGAGGAATGAGTGAAACCATATCAATCTGCTTTTTCTCACATCCCTTGAGCAGACCTCAGTAGATTCTTCTCTACACTGCAATCCCTTATCTATGGGGGGCTCTGCAATGTTCAGTCTTATATGCTGAATGTGACTGAAGATCAATTAACTATTCCTCTCCACTGAGAACCTAATTACAATGGTTCTTTCTTTAGTCATGGTATTATCCTTAAAATTCGCCAAGAAACTTAGCCTGGAACAGACTTCTTGACAAATGAGAATGGATGACGTTGGTGTTCAGTGACCAATACTATTTCCCTGTGCTATGACAAGCATGAATCAAGGACCTGATTCTGATTTTTAAAAAAAAAAATACAAACCTCCAATAAGCTCAAACCAATCTACTTTATAATTTAACTCTCCATGACCCCTCTCCAATAGTCAGCTAACACTCTAGTTCAAGGGTCAGCAACCATTTCCAGCCCCCGTGCCAGCCCTGCCCACCACACACTCAGCAGGTGCTGGGGGGGGGATAAATTGGGGGGGGCAGAGACACTGGATTGGGGGAGGGGCAGCTGAGGTCCCTGGGGGCAGGCAGCCTTGGGTTCCCAGCCACGGATGGCATCTCCTCCCGCCAACGGGCAGCCTCAGGTTCCCAGCCAGGGCCGGGGTCGGCTCCTGCTCCCACCAGATGGAAGCCTTGGGTTTCTGGCTGGACTAGGCAGCGGCAGCTCCAGGTTCTGGGGGGTGGCTGGGGCCCATCAAGGCTGATTGGCCCTGGGTTCCACTCCGCACAACGGATGGCGCTGTCCAGTGGGGGATGGGGCCAACAGCAGCTTCTTTTACTCTGCTGGCCGTGCTCCCTACAAGGGATGGCCCTCCCCAGCAAGATTGGCATGTGTGCCGGGGGTTGCTGACTCTTAGTTCTTGAGCGAGGATGGTCCAGAGTTTGAGAATAAAACACTGTTACTGTGATGCAAGAAGTCCTCAGCTGAGCTACATTCTGGGTTTATGCCTATGGAATTCCCTACCACTAGAGATCAGAATGTAGACACACATTTAAGCTTTTCTCCTAGCAGAAGCCTTCCTCTAGGCTAAATTTACACTATAAGCTAGCAGTGATCTCCAACCTTTTGCCAGCAGAAGGTGCAACACTTTAGGTTTCAATGGCAACTACCCTTCAGCTGTAGATCACGATCTACTGGTTGGGGACTGTAATAAGGTCTGTTCCACCGGGTGGCTCCGGTTCCCGAGTCGGGCCGGACAACCCAGTGTAGCTCATCGCCTCAGGCAGGGTGAGGCACAGGTACAGTGGTCGGTGGCCTCCCAGCCCTCAGGCAGGGCGAGGCCCAGTGTCAATGGCCCCGGCCCCAAGCGGGACCAGGCAGGTAAAGAGTCAATGGCCCCCGGCTCCCAGGCAGGGCGGGGCAGGCCCAGACTCAATGGCCCCCAGCCCCCAGGCGGGGCGGGGAAGGCCCAGAGTCAATGGCTCCCAGCCCCCAGGCGGGGCGGGGCAGGCCCAGAGTCAATGGCTTCTGGCCCCCAGGCGGGGCGTGGCAGGCACAGAGTCAATGACCCCCAGCCCCCAGGCGGGGTGGGGCAGGCACAGAAGCCACAAACCTCTGGACGGGGTTTGCAGGAGTTTGAAAACTCCAGGGGGTTAGGGACAAAGGGGTAAGGAGGGGGACGCAGGCCCACCCAGTCCACTGCGTCCCAGCCCAGGGCCCTATCCAGTGACAGAGAGGTCTGTCACTGGAGTCAGCGGGTACAGCCGAACCCTGCTGCACACGGCTTGGCCGTGCCATAACCTGCTGCCCCTGGGCTGCTTCCTCCTTACCCCAGCCCACATACCTCATTGCCTCATCCTCAGGGTAGATGTCAGGGTACGTCCCCAGCGGGAGGCCAGTCAGGCCTTCTGCATCAGCTGGCGGCAGGTCCGGCAACTCCTCCTCTAGGGGTATCTCCTCCAGGTCACAGGGGCCCTCAGGTTCCTCCACGGAGGGCACCTCTTCCAGGTCATAGGGGTTGTTCTGGGCTGTCTCCTCTCTCCAGCTCACTGGGGGCTCTGTCAAGGGTAGTTCCTCCAGGTCCTCCCCTGGGGGATAATACAACGGGGACCCTCCCTCCTGATTGCCCCAGGGTTTGGGTGTTTCACCTGGAGGGGTGGTAGGTTCTTCTCAGGGGGGTTGCTCGGGTGGCTGGTCCCTCCACCGCTGAGGAGGCTCTGGTGGCAGCTCTGTCCGCCTCCTAGGAATTTCCCCCTCTGGAGGTTGGGTCTGTCCCTTTATACGGCCCCCTCTCTCGTTGACTCCACCCCTAGAGTTCCTAGGTCCGCCCCATGCAGGGCTGTCCTCTGGCCAGCAGGGGGAGAGTCGGAGTCCTCCTGGGGCCTGCTCCCAGGCCCGCTGCTTTACCCTGCTCATATACACAGACTTGTGCTAGACTGAGGAATAATGCCGCTCCTGTGCTACTGTGCCTAAGTCACTTATGCTTATTCTAGGTCTCACAGGACTATTGCAAATATGTGTGTGGGAATTATGGAATCACATCCCAAGTTCATAGTATCGCTGTAGCATTACTAGGGAAGATATTAGAAGAAGAGAGGTGTAACAATCTCCCTTTGGGGAGAAAGATGAGCACTGGATAATGTGGTGGCTTTCTAAGTAAAATCTACAGGATTGGTGTACAATAGAAATAAAAATATTTTACAAGATGGAAATATGCTTCTTTTAGGTCCCAGTACATGTGCAACTTCACTGATGTCTGTAGTCTCGTTGGACTCATGTGTAGAAGTCTTTCCAGGCTCACAGCCTGAATTTGTGACTACTTGCATGCCTCAAGTTAGGCACATGATTAAATATGTTGCTGAACTGGGGTCTCAATTCTACACATGTGGCTATATTAAAAATACTTTGTCAGGATTTACTGCATCCACCAATGAAGTGCAGCCACCTCTGGGAAGAAAGAGGGCGATATTTTAACAGTAAAAAGCAATGTGACACAGCCAACTATTAACAGAGAATGAAAAAGAAAACTACCCATCTGAAACTACTGAAGGAATGCTACATAGGCAGAATCCAATTACCAACAATGCAGTTTGGCCAGGGTACCAAAGTTAACGCTAACACTTCTGTTAAAGACTTTTTTCATAATAAAGTCATTAAAGATATGCCTTGAATAATATGACAATGACGTAAATTCCAATGTTCCTTAATGCTGTTTCCACTTAACCGCAATTTCATAACAATCAGACAGTCTGTAGGAGTTGGGTCAGCAAAACTATTGGTTGAAATGCTATCCCCTACAGAATGAAATTAATGATCTATGTCATCTTTCTCAAATCTATCAGCGGTGATATGAGAACAAGAATAGTCTGCAATTAAAATAAGGCATATGAAAACAGCATAAAATGAGCATATTATTTTAAAATAACGTTTTTTTTCTGATGCCTCCAGTGAAATTATTATTATTTTTAACCTCTCTTGTCACTTATATATATATGTCTTGTTGTCCGTAAAAACATGGGTTTATCTGTCCTGCTTCTTCAATAAAAATTTGAATCTTAAGAGCTTAAAGGATAAACACTATCTACTTTTTCTGTAAAGCATGAGCAACTGATTCATAGGTTATAGAGTCAATAAGTACTGCTAAATGGGTTCTTATCATATTTTGCAAGTCTCGTTTGATTACAAATACTTCTAGATATACTTGCCATTATCCATACCTAGTATAGATGGCAAATTCCAAAGGGGTAGCCGTGTTAGTCTAAGGTAGAAAAAGAACCGAGTCCTGTGGCACTTTTAAAGACTAACAGATTTATTTATCGCATGAGCTTTCGTGGGAGAAAATCCCACTTCATCAGAGCGACGAAGTGGGATTTTCTCCTGTGAAAGCTTATGCGACAAATAAATCTGTTAGTCTTTAAAAATGCCACAGGACTCGGTTGTTTTAGTGTAGATGGCAGTTTAAGGGCTTGATGTTGAAAGGTGCTCAGTACTCTAGCCAGATCCAGCGAAGCACTTGATTTATTTTAAGCACAGAAATAGGCCCTCCAGAATCACTGTCTACCAATGGTTATGTCTACACTTCCAAGTTAGTTTGAATTAAAGAAGCTTAATTCGAACTAATTTAAGCCTTGACCACACTAGGCTTTCATTAGTTCGAATTACGGGCTCCTTAATTCGAACTAATACATTTGATTGCTTAGTTCGAACTAACCATTAATTCAAAATAGTTCAAATTAAGTCATTGTGGCCATATTAGTTTGAACTAACTGCTTAGTTCGAACTAATCGGCAGATTGACCTTCATGTAACTGACTGCATGGCCATGGCTAGTTTGAACTAGCATTCTAGTGGGGCCATGCTAGTTCAAATTAAGTTAATTCGAACTAACTAAAATTAGTCCAAATTAGTTAGCTTGAATTAACTAATTCGAACTAGTTTTTGTAAGTGTAGACATAGCCAATAAGTTTAAAGTTAAGTATGTGCTACATGCTTTGCTCAGTCAGGCTACCTTGCTCATCACCATGCAGGATTGAACCCTAAGGGTCAGGATTCTAAAAGTATTTACAGACCTTAAGGGGCAGATAGGATCCTTGTGCAATTTTTAAGTCCCCTAAGCAAGCTGGGTACTGGCTACCCATTGATTTCAATGGGATTTAAGATCTTAGCTGCCTATGAAAACTCCACAAATACTTACTGTGTCTTCAGGTTTCCAAATACATTTGAAAATGTGGCCCTTAGGCCCAGATTTTATTTATTTATTCAAGTATTTAGATGTTGGAGCACTAGTATTGCAATGCTGAGTTAAGAGATTGAAACTCATTTTCTAAAGTGATTTAGGCACTTAGGAGCCAAGAATCCATTACCAATCAGTGTGGTCTTCAGTTCCTTTGTGTCAAGGAGCTTAACTGCCATTTTGAAACAGATTTAAATTCCTTTAAAAAATTTGGGTCCGAATCCCTGAGCAAGGATTGTATTTAGCCATCTGCACAAGTGCCGTGCTGCAGTGGGCCCTAACTCGAAGCACTTACATAGGGCTTGTCTACACTGGGAGTGGGATTATAATTTGATTTTAGGCTGTTGAATTACAGAATCCACAGGAGATTGATCACACTCTGCAGATGGCTCCAGGCTCTTGTTTTCCCACTGGTTATTGTTACTTCTTTCTGGAAGGTATTGCACTGTGGATACCTGGCCCACAGTGCTACTGGGTGCAGGGACTTGGGGGGAGGCAGTCATCCTCCCATGATGCAATGCACTCACTTCCCCTCCCCTCTTCCCTCTCTTTCTCAAAAAGAAAAAAAGAGTGAAAAACTTTCCACACTGTCTCTCTTTACTGCAGGGATAGAGGCTCAGTGCTGCAGGCAGAGAGAGGGATGAACTAAAAACTTCCTCTGGAAGCTGGCAGAGGAGGAGCTATGTGCTTCCCACCTGCCAGGATGATGATGCCTCACAGTGGAAAATCAGGAGAGGCAAGAAAAGAATAGAGAGTTCTGGGATAGATCCCAGCAGCAAATGAGCTTGAATTTCACTGCTTTCTGGCTACATGGACCTAAATTTGAATTGTAGATTTTGACCTCAGTATTATGCCACTTGCAGAAGTGGTGTTATCAGGTCAAATTACAGCACCATTTAATTTGGGTTTACTGCTCTCACAGAGAAAACACAGGCTGCAGAAGGTTGAGGTAAGCAGCATTACGTCCAGCTTCTCTGTCAGTGTAGACCAGAGCATGGTCTCCTTGACTTCACTATGTTATTGGTCATCTTAAATGCCCCAGTTCAGGAAAAAATCCCTAGTCAGGACCGTATTTCAGTGTGTTCTTTAGCCTAATTGACTTTTGTCAATTCAAACACATATTTAAATGCTTCCTGAAGGCGGGCTAAAGTTAGCCACCTTCTAGACATCTCAGCTGGATCATGGAGCATCTCTTTAGTATTCTGTGGGTGGTGTATGGCTTGTTTGGTTTAAAACTTAATCTTAGGTTTCTAATTCTTTTTTTTAATCAAAGCAACAAATGCACAATTAGACATCAATTTAATACCAGTGCCTTCCTACATTTAAGGAGTTAGATTAAAAATAGGCATGGATATGTGTTTTAAGTGCAATTCAATTATTAAAAACGTAAAGGTCTGGATCCTCTGCTGGTGTAAACAGAGATAGCTTCAGCTGACCTCAGTGGAACTACCCCAATTTGTACCTGAGCATCCTGGCCTTCAGGAGATTTAAAATCTGTCATAGAGAAACAGTTAATCTAATTAAAACACATTCATCCTGTATGAAAACTGCAATAACACCTGGTATCACTTGAAAGTAGATTGAATAGGCTGCTTAATTTAAATGACATTGATTTGATTAATTTAAACACAATTAAACATAGACATAGCCATGGTATTGAAAGCTGCCAGAATGTCAGTGATAAAGACTGAATATGAATAATTTACAGACCGTTTCTTTTGATCCCCCAAAATGTAGGCACCAGCAACACAGTCAAGCTTTCCCACAATACTCATACCTGAGCTTTAACTCTGACCAGAAGAGAATATTACTTGCTTTACAAGGCAAACTCATGTGTCACTCAGTAACTGGAATATCTGGCAAGCCTGTCACCAGAGAAATTAGTTTTACTAACTACAGCCCAGATCCTGTGAAGACTTGCACACTCGCTTACCTTTCTGTACATGACTAGTTTCACTGGCTTCATGTATAAATCTTTACAGGATCAGTGCTTGTGATTGCATATTTTTCTCCAAGCCACCTCTCCACTCATGGAACTCATGAGTGTGCTCTTTTAAATGGAACATTATCAGATATCGTGTTCATTTATTGTATTTTTGTGGTTATGTTTAATTTCTGGGGGGCCATGTGTCCAGATAATACCCAGATCTTCAGTATGATACCTGAATAAATTCTCTTCATCCTAACGGGTTCTCTTTGGGATGTTCAGGTTTAAATATTAATGTTTTTTACCTAAATTTGAGCAAGATGAGCTTCCA
This sequence comes from Pelusios castaneus, assembly GCA_007922175.1. Taxonomy (NCBI): domain Eukaryota; kingdom Metazoa; phylum Chordata; order Testudines; family Pelomedusidae; genus Pelusios; species Pelusios castaneus. Next base: position 6,988,337 of record ML685885.1, on the reverse strand, counting down.
GGTCATCATAAATTAGAATCAAGAGTATGACAGTATTTCAAAAAAGGAAAATATCACTCTGGGGTGTATTAACAGGAATGTCCTATTTAAGAAACAAAAGATAACTGTTCCATTCTACTCAGTGCTGGGGACACCTAACCTGGAATATTATATCAAGTTTTGGATGCCACACTTTAGGAAAGATGCGAAGAAAATGGGGAAGGTCCAGAGGAGAGTAACAAAAATAAGAGGTCTAGAAAACATGATCTATGAAATAGATTGAGAGAATTGGGGAGGTTTAGTCTAGAGAAGAGATCGTTGAGGAGGGCATGGTAGCAGTCTTCAATTACATAAAAGGTTGTTATAACGAGGATGACATTCTCTATAGCCACCAAAGATAGCCACCAAAACTGGTTAGATCAATGGGCTCAGCGGGTAGGAATCAATGGCTCGATGTCTGGTTGGCAACCGGTAACGAGTGGAGTGCCCCAGGGGTCGGTCCTGGGGCTGGTTCTATTCAACAACTTCATTAATGATCTTGATGATGGAATAGACTGCGTGCTTAGTAAGTTTGCGGATGACACCAAGTTGGGGGGAATGGTAGATACTCTGGAGGGCAGGGACAGGATCCAGAGAGACTTGGACAAATTGGAACACTGGGCTGAAAGAGACCTCATGAGGTTCAACAAAGACAAGTGCAAAGTCCTGCACTTAGGACGGAAAAATCTCATGCACTGCTACAGGCTGGGGACCGATCAGCTAAGTAGCAGCACTGTAGAAAAGGACCTGGGGGTTATGGTGGAAGATGAATATAAGCCAACAGTGTGCCCTTGTTGCCAAAAAGGCCAATGGCATATTAGGCTGCATCAGTAGGAGTATTGCCAGCAGATCGAGGGATGTGATAATTCCCCTCTATTCGATACTGGTCAGGCCGCATCTGGAGTACTGTGTCCGGTTTTGGGCTCCCCACTACAGAAAGGATGTGGAGAAATTAGAAAAAGTCCAGCGGAGGGCAACAAAAATTATTAGGGGGCTGGGGCACATGACTTATGAGGAGAGACTGAAGGAACTAGGCTTATTTAGTCTACAGAAGAGAAGACTGAGGGGAGATTTGATAGCAACCTTCAACTACTTGAAAGGTTGCTCCAAAGAGGAGGGAGCTAGGCTGTTCTCGAGGGTAACAGAGGACAGAACAAGGAGCAATGGTTTCAAATTACAGCTGGGGAGGTCAAGGTTGGATATTAGGAAAAACTTTCTCACTAGGAGGGTGGCGAAGCATTGGAATGGGCCATCTAGGGAGGTGGTAGAATCTTCATCTTTGGAGATTTTTAAGGCTCGGTTAGACAAAACCCTGGCTGGGATAATTTAGGGGGAGTGGTCCTGCTTTTTAGCAGGGGGTTGGACTAGATGACCTCGTGAGGTCCCTTCCAACTCTATTATTCTATGATTTTATGATTCTATAGGACAAGAAGAAATATGCTTAGTTTTTAGCAAATGACATCTAGGGTAGATATAAGGAAAATCTTTATAACTCTAAAGACAACTATCACTGGAACAGTTTAGGTTGTAGAATCCCATTCCCAGAGGCTTTTAACAGATAAGAAAAACACCTGTCAGGGATTGTCTAGGACTCTAAGTATAGTTAATCGTGCCTCAACCTGGGGAAATGACTAGATGATCTCTTGAGCTCCCTTGAGCCCTACATTTCTATGATTTTGATATACCCCTCAATGACATCTTTTTAATTCCTACTGCATGGATCACTTCTGGGTCTGGTTCTATTCAATATTTTCATCAATGATTTGATAATGGCATAGAGAGTACACTTATAAAGTATGCCGATGCTACCAAGCTGGGGACGGAGGGGGAGGGGAGGTTACAAGTGCTTTGGAGGGTAGGATCACAATTCAAAATGATTTCAAACTGGAGAAATGGTCTGAGGTAAATAGGATGAAATTAAATAAAAGCAAATTCAAAGTACTCCACTTAGGTAAGAACAATCAGTTGCACACAAACAAAAATGGGCAATGACTGCCTAGGAAGGAGTACTGCAGAAGGGGATCTGGGTGTCATAATGTACCACAAGCTAAATAGGAGTCAACAGTGTAACACTGTGGCAAAAAAGCAAACATCATTCTGGGATGTATTTACAGGGGTATTGTAAGTTAGACACAGGAAGTAATTTTTTTCCGCTCTCATCCGTGCTGATTAGACCTCAGCTAGAGTATTGTATCCAATTCTGGGTGCCTCATTTCAGGAAAGATGTGGACAAATTGGAGAAAGTTCAGAGAAAAGCAAAAACAATGAATAAAGGTCTGGAATACTTGACTTATTAGGAAAGAATAAAAAATGGGGTTTGTTTAGTCTGGAAAAGAGGCAACTGAGAGGAGGCATGATAACAGTTTTCAAGTACCTTAAAGATTGTTATGAGGAGCAGGGATAAAAATTATTCTCCTTAACTGCTGATGATAGGACAAGAAGCAGTGGGCTTAAATTACAGCAAGGGAGGTTTAGGTTGAACAATAGGAAAAAATCCTAACTGTCAGGTTCCAAAGAGGTAGCTGTGTTAGTCTAGGTCAGTCAAACAAACAAGGAGTCCTGTGGAACTTTTAGGCTATGTCTACACTGGCAAGTTAGTTCGAATTAAGGAGGCTTAATTCGAACTAACGAAAGCCATGGCTACACTAGGCTTTAGTTAGTTCGAATTAAGGGCTTCCTTAATTCGAACTAAGAAGTTCGAATAGGGTATTAGAACTAAAGGGTTAATTCGAACTAACTAGTTCGAATTAACCAATCTGGCCATGTTAATTCGAACTAATTTCTTAGTTCGAACTAATAGGCCATTGAAATCAGTGGGGATCGCTAATTTGAACTAAGTTTTCCTAGTTCGAATTAAGCTAATTGGAACTAACTAAAATTAGTTTGAAGTAGTTAGTTTGAACTAACTAATTCGAACTAATTTTAGCAAGTGTAGACATAGCCATAAAGACTAACAAATGTATTTATCACATGAGCTTTCGTGGGAGAAAATCCCACTTCGTCAGATGCTTTGAAGATCGAAGTGGGATTTTTTCCCACGAAAGTTCATGCAATAAATAAATTTGTTAGTCTTTAAAAGTGCCACAGGACTTGTTTGTTTGGCTAACTGTCAGGGTTATTAACCACTGGAATAAGTTGACTAGGGAGGTTGTGGAATCTCCATTCCTGGAAATTTTAAGAGCAGGTTAGACAAACACCTGTCAGGGATGGTTTAAGAGGGTACTTGGTCCTGCCATGAGTACAGGGGACTGTACTTGATGACTTCTGAGGTCCCTTCCAGTTCTATGATTCCATGATACTTAAACAAGTCTGATAAGACCAAATTCTTAAAATTTCAAATAACTTTGCATTTTCGTGGCAGGACTACACTACAAATTTACAGTGCTTCCGCTCTGCTGATGTAGCTCTTCTGTTAAGCCAACAGGAGAGGACTTTCTCATCAGCTTAGCTACATCTCCATAAGAAGCAGTAGCTATTTCAATGGAAGAAATTATCTTGTTGATATAGTGCTGTCCACACTAGTGCTTAAGGGTACATCTACACTGGCAAGCCAGGTCGAGTTAAGGATCCTTAAATCAACCTAAACAAAGCCGCGCCCACACTGGGCTTTTCTTAAGTCGACTTAAGCATTTCCTTCAGTCGACTTAAGGACAGCTTACGTCAATTTAATAACACCTCATTTTAGGTTGACCTAAGCCTTAAGTCAACTCCTTAAGTCGACTTAAGGCCAGCGTAGGTGGCGATTAATGCCAAGTCAACTTTATTAAGTTGACTGAAAGCCAATATAACGTCTATCTCTGCTGTTAAGTTGATTCAACAAAGTCAACTTAAAGTGTAGTCAATGTGTTAAGTCGACTTAACAAGGTTGACTTTAAGTCGACTTCAAGTCGAACTTGTTCAGTCTATTTAACAGTCAAGTTAACTTTGTAAGTGTACACATAGCCTAAGTTATTATAACTGTATCACTAAGAGGAGTGCATTATTCACACCGCTGAGTGACATAATTATACCAAAGTAATTCTGTACTGTAGACCAGTGTGTAGTTTTTGTTTCCTTTTTTCTGTACAGTCATCTCATCATCCTCTCTGGCGTGTTTCCAAGCTACCTCCCATGCTGTCTGGCAGAGATTTTGAGATACTTAAACCAGAAGTCTGTATTCTCTCTCTCTTTCATTCAAATATATGTCTGATAGGTTGCTATGAAGAAATAATTGCCGAACTTCCTTTCACCCCTATGAATCGTTGGTACTGTGGAATTCTGAACTGATTATCTCGGTGACTGTGGGAGAATCCAGTGCCTCTTTTACCATTTGCCGCAATTAACAATACTATTAGCTCAGATTTGAAAAACAGCCTCTCATGATGAGGGGTCTCAATGAATTTTATAAATTTTACTTTGTGAGTGGAAAGGGCACAGAAGATATTTGAGTTTACACTCTATCCAGCTATCAAAATTGCACACAATATAAATGTCCTGCTGGGTTTATTGTTGTTCCTTAACATTGATAATTGCTGTAGATATGCCCTTTGCTACCTTTGTCTGACACAGTGACAATGGCCGTCCTTTCAGATTCCAACTTATCAGCAGTGAATCATGCTTATGCCACCTACATAAGAGAATGTTGCAATGTGCTCTTCCTGGGTTTGAACCCATTTACTTGGCAACGTAAACCACCTCATGTCTGTGCTCAATTCCTGCATTGTCTTCTTATCCTGTCCAAATCTTCTTCGAGGTCTTGAAGTCCACTTTAAACACTTAATGGGTTGTGCTCTCTATATATTAAAAGTTATCTATGTCTTCCTGATCCAGCATAACAGCTACATGGGGATACTATAGTTCCAAAGGCATAGCCATGTTAGTCTAGATCAGCTAAACAAACAAGCAGTGCGTGTACACTTGTAAATTAAGTCATCTTAAGCTTGCTTAATTTGACTTAATTTACTCTGTGTGTACACTACAGTTTCCTTAAGTCAACTTAAGCAAGCTGCTTAAGTCGACTTAAGGAAAATAAAGTCATACAAGCATAGAATCATAGGGTTGGAAGGGACCTCACGAGGTCATCTAGTCCAACCCCCTGCTAAAAAGCAGGACCACTCCCACTAAATCACCCCAGCTAGGATTTTGTCAAACAGAGCCTTAAAAATCTCCAAAGATGGAGATTCTACCACCTCCCTAGATAGCCCATTCCAATGCTTCACCACCCTCCTAGTGAGAAAGCTTTTCCTAATATACAACCTTGACCTCCCCAGCTGTAATTTGAAACCATTGCTCCTTGTTCTGTCCTCTGCTACCATTGAGAACAGCCTAGCTCCCTCCTCTTTGGAGCAACCCTTCAAGTAGTTGAAGGTTGCTATCAAATCTCCCCTAAGTCTTCTCTTCTGTAGACTAAAAAGCCTAGTTCCTTCAGTCTCTCCTCATAAGTCATGTGCCCCAGCCCCCTAATCATTTTGTTGCCCTCCGCTGGACTCTTTCTAATTTGTCCACATCCTTTCTGTAGTGGGGAGCCCAAAACTGGACACAGTATTCCAGATGCGGCCTGACCAGTGTCGAATAGAGGGGAATTATCACATCCCTCGATCTGCTGGCAATACTCCTACTGATGCAGCCTAATATGCCATTGGCCTTTTTGGCAACAAGGGCACACTGTTGGCTCATATTCATCTTCCCGTCCACCATAACCCCCAGGTCCTTTTCTACAGCGCTGCTACTTAGCCGATCAGTCCCCAGCCTGTAGCAGTGCATGGGATTTTTCTGTCCTAAGTGCAGGACTTTGTACTTGTCTTTGTTGAACCTCATGAGGTTTCTTTCAGCCCAGTGTTCCAATTTGTCCAGCTCTCCCTGGATCCTGTCCCTGCCCTCCATAGTATCTACCATTCCCCCCAACTTAGTGTCATCCGCAAACTTACTAAGCATGCAGTGTATTCCATCCTCAAGATCATTAATGAAGATGTTGAATAGAACTGGCCCCAGGACCGACCCCTGGGGCACTCCACTCGTTACTGGTTGCCAACCAGACATCGAGCCACTGATTCCAACCCACTGAGCCCGTTGATCTAACCAGTTTTTGATCCACCTTATGGTCCACTCGTCCAACCCATACTTCCTTAACTTGCCAACTTAATGAAAATTAAGTTGACTTTATTAACCTTACTTTTAGGTCGACTTTAGGCTTAAGTCAACTTTTTAAAGTTGACTTAAGCCAGTGTAGACCTGGAGTAGCTCTAAGTTGACTTAGGGCTACTCCAGGACTCCCTCACTGCCCTCCCTGCTGGGGGGGGGGGCACAGGGGGAGCCTGGCATGCCCCCCAAACGGTAGGGCAGAGCCCTGCCCACCCTGCCCCTATGGCCTTCCAGGGTCCCTGTCCCCCTTTGCTCCACTGTATCTTGGTACAATGGGGCAAAGGCTGAGCTCCCTAGCAGTGGGCAAGGGGTGCCTCCCTGGCACTGTAGACCTGCCCAAGGTCCCCCTAGCCCCTAGAAGTTGACCTAGGCCTCAAGTGTGGATAATCTAGGTCAACTTTTTAAGTTCCCCCCTAAGTCAACTTTAAATTTAAGTGTGGACATGCTAAGTAGACTTAACTACATCGACTTTAAGTCAACTTAGTTAAGTTGACTTAGCTAAAGTCGACTTAAAATTACAAGTGTAGACATAGCCAAGGAGTCCTGTGGCACTTTTAGGCTATGTCTACACTACAATAGTTAAATTGACTTTGTTAAGTCGACTTTAATAAGGTCAACTTTAAGTCGACTTAAAATCGACATTAAAGTAGACTTAATAAAGAGGACTAAGTTGACTTAGCTTTAAGTCCTACTTAAAGTCGACTTGGTTCACTTTGTTAAGTCGACTTAAGAAATTCCTTAAGTCAACTTAATAAAGACCACTTCCTGGTTACTCCATGTCCACACTGTCCTTAAATCGACTTAAGGAGTGGTAGTAACTAAATCAACTTAAGCTTTCATTAAGTCGACTTAAGGAATTTTTTAAGTTGACTTAATGAAAGCCTAGTGTGAATGTGGCTAAATTTAAGTCGACTTAAGCCTCTTTAAGTTGACTTAAATTGCCAGTGTAGACATACCCATTAAAATTAACAAATGTATTTATCGCATGAGGTTCATGGGAGAAAATTCCACTTTGTCAGATGTCTTTGGCCAAAAACCTGGAGCAGTTCCAAGCTCCTGTCTTTGCTTTTAGTCTCCTAACAGCCGCCCTCCACTTCCTGGGCAGAGGTCATGCCGTTGTACCATCTGAGCCTGGGACCTTCATTTACATTGTTTGTTATTACCTTCTTCAGGTACTTGCTTGCAGCTTTGGCTGTTTACATGCTGCTGGCAGACGGCTTTGTTTGTCCTTCTCCCTTCAAGCTATGTAAAACATGTTTCACATCTGTGCACATACATGAGGCTGCAGGAAACATGATACCATAACCATATGGCAGAGTGTTCAGAAGGGGACCTTGCACGGTATAATTGGCATCATACCACACAATTATACCTCAAAAGTGAACTGAAAAAGCTACATAGATCATAACCTAGGGGTGCATGGATGTGCATCCTGTGACTGTGCTATGCAAACAAACATTGTTAGATTACCTGATCCACGTAGCATTTGCACACAGTACATTCCTGCTTTGGACATGTAAAAGAAGCAATAAGTGGGAGTATTGAACCACTATGCAGATCTGGAATGATGGCTGCAGAACTTTCAAAGGTACAAAGCCACCTTGAGGGAACTCTGTGCACAGCTCGCCCTGCTCTGCAACACAAGGCTACCAGAATGAGAGCTCCCCTCTTGGTGGAGAAGCACATGGTGATTGCTGTGTAGAAGCTGGGAACTCCAAACTGCTAGCGGTCGGTCACTAACTAGTTTGGTGTCAGGAAGTCCATCACTGGCGCTGTGTTATCATACGTGTACAGAGGCATTAATTGCATTCTACAAGGAATCTTGGAAATCTGCATGAAATAGAAGATGGCTTCCAGTGAAGGGATTTGCCCTCCTCTCCCCCCTCCACCTTTTCCAGGCTTCTTAGCTCCATCAGCTTTAGCTCAAATAAGCTCAAGTGATGGTTGCTAACACTACCCTCCACTTTTCTGAGACACACAATACTTTGAAGGAATCCAACTAAGCACGTCATTTTCAGAGAACTTTGAAAGCTCAATGTTTAAAGAGAAGTTATGATGTAACCTTAACTAAAATAACAATGCCATGACACTGTAATAATTTATTATTTATATTATCATAGTGCTAGGAACACTAGTCTGGGACAGGACCCCTCCCTGATGGACGGTAGTTAGGACAGTGGAAAAGTTCTTCTATATGGGGACGTAAATTGGCTCTTCTAACTATGGATTTTTCACTCTCCTCAGCAGCTTAGTTATCCTGGCCTAATTTTCTAGGGTAGATTAGGTTTTAGATCATACTGAGCAGTCCTCTTAAAATAGGAATACTTAGTGCTATCTCAGTTTGCATCAAAAACTTAGGGCTCTGGGGGTGTTAATTGGCTATGAATTACAACTAAGGAGCTAATTAACATACCTGGCATTCCCCTGAGTCTAAAGCATTTGATTGTGCAGAGAGGACCTAAAACAAGATGGGCACAGATAGATCAATAGGGGAGTACAAGAAAACAATGAGACTACATTTTTCAGCCTGTTCAAAGGTGGTCTCAGCACACTAACTACCTAGGAAGTGACTGTGCAGGGAGGCAGGGTAAGTGAGATCTCATTTCCCCTCCTAGAAGGAGGTGGAGGTGAAATGAGTGGAGCCTTAGTGATATATCCTCACTCTAATGCAAGGGTGGATGAACTTGGATAAGCCTGTATACTGTTTGGCATCACCCCTCGGGGTATTATTCATTGAGGGGCACAGGCAGACGCCGGGTTCTTTTTCCACCGGGATTATAGCCCGGCCTTGATCTGATGGAAGGGAGGCGCTGACAAATACATCAGTAGTCAGGGGAACTAGAACTGAATAATAAAGAGTTAAACCGAGCCAACCGATAACCCAGGTAATTACCAAAGGAATTAAGTGCTGTTTCCATAGGGGAAACAGAAAAAGGGGGAGGGGAGTGTCAGGAATTAACAGTACCATGGCAAATGACAATAGACTAGAATCAAGAGAATTATAAGTACAAAGTGTTTATTACACCATCTTGGGTACAAGAAGACATATCTTTGCTTATCTCTTTTGTTCGTGCACTTTTTTTTTTAACTGTTACACACTTGCAAGGTTTATCTTTGCTGTTATACTATGATATTCTTGTGCTGCAGCATGCTTTAGAATTACTTGTTATTTAATAACTAAAACTATTCTTATTACTCTGCACTTGCCCCTAGCAACAAAGGGGTGCCCCTAACTTTAAAGGGGACAGCAGGCTATCTACCTGTACTCCCAGGCTGGGGTGCTAAACTACTTGTTCCCTATCCTTATACCTATCCCCCCGTACCCTCGGGGACCAGGGTGCTAACCTACTTTTGTCCTTACACCAGGACTTGGGGTACTAAGCTTTCATTTCTATTTCAGTTACTTATATACCTGTTACTCATATACCTGTTACTTATATACCTGTAGCTACTTTTGAACCAGTGTTCACCTAGGCCTATTGGTGATTTATTAATACTCACCGAACTCCTTACCAACGTGTCAGTTTCGCCACCATCGGGGATCAGGTGCTGACCTTTCTTTGATGAGCTCGGACCAATGTGCCAGTCCAGTCAGCTTCAAGACCAGGACCTGACCTTTCTCTTTCTTCTCTGGACTGACCCCACTTGCTATAGTGACCGGAGCCACTGGGCGTCTTGAGTCAGTCCAACCCTCTCCGCCTCAGTGTCCTAAGAGCTGATCTTTTATAGAGCTTTAGCCCTCTGTGCCCCTCCTGTTTTTACAGGGGTTCCCACAGTCTTTGCCACATTGCCATCGATCATTTTAGTTAGCTGTCAGCCATAGATCATTTTAGTTAGCTGTCGGGGAGCTATCAGGGAGTTATCAGGGAGTTCTCTTCCGAGAAGAGATTGCAACCTTGTTGGGTATTTGAGGCTTGTTAGGGTGCTCGTTAGGGTGCTCGTTAGGGCTGCAGCTGCTCATTAGATGACGTCTGAGTTCTTGGCATAGGTTCATGTGAGCTCTTATGCTAAGGCCTTTGAAAACTGGTTCAGGCTTGGGCCTATACTTACTAACTACTACTCTTAAAACTAGTTTCCCCTAATAATATAAATTCCCATTAACCTAACCCACTTTATACAAAACTATGGCCTGTGGGCCATATACAGCCTGTGGGAACCTTTCATCAAGCTCACTATCGGCACCTGGCTGCAGTATGGCAGTTGATCCCCCAGCCCAACCACTCCCTTTCCTCACCCCCTTCCTCCCCCGGTCCTAGTAATACCTTGGCTGAAACGTGGTGGCCACCTGGTCCCCCTTCCCAGCCCTAGTAATATCTTGGCTGAAGAGTGGTGGCCACCTGGTCCCCCTTTCTAGCCTCTCCTACCACTTGCAGCATCCTGACTGTAGAACAGCAGCTGCCCCCTCCCACCGCATGGGGCCAGCAGTGGAGCCCTGGCCATAACATGAGGGCTGCTCTTCCTTCCCAGCCTCACCCATTCCCCTGCCCCTCCTCAGCCCATCAAGACTCAGATGTGACCCTCAAGTTAAAAAGTTTGGCCATCCCTACTCTAATGTGTCAGCCAGCATGGATGGGGAATTAGGATGCACCAAGGAAAGAACTGCCATAGTTTATTTTTCACCTTGTGCAAGTGGAAAGCAGGGACCTGATTGTCAGTCACAATCCGGTCTCTGTGTTGGGAAAGGCTGGCTGGAAAATAATTAGATTTCTCTCTTTCTCATACTCCTTTTTCTCTCTGACACACATGCACAAACCGAGGACTCAAAAATTTTTGGTTTAATGAAAAGGAAAAAAAGAGACCTTTCAAAAATTTTCATGAAAAAAAAGAGAGAGCCAGAGCAACTGTTCCAGAGAGTCTGGTGATTAAGACAATCAGGTGGGGTGTGCTTGAGTCAGGGTCAAGTCCATGTGCTGTCCTAACCACTAGACTATTTGGAGGTCTCTCTCCTGCAAGGTGCCCACCTACCTAGTTCACATTGATTATTTGTTATGGCCCCAATTCAAGGAAGCAATTAAGCATAAGCTTGACATTAATGGGTCTTTTGTGTGTGCTTGAAGTTAGGCTGGATTTCACTAGGGATGCACTCCTGAAATAGAGCCAAAAGTACACATCTGTTAAACTCAAAATCAGTTAGAACAACAATAGGTGGGCAGAAGATCCGAAGTGTATCGAATGAATACTTTGCTGCAAAGAGTTTGCCCATCTCTGGTAGCATGAATGCTTTCTTGTGTGCTAGTACAACAGTCATTCAAGTTACTTTGGAGAAGAAAATTTGCCAGAGCTTAATTACTGCTCCTTATGGTCTCACAAATTAGAGCCTAGCCTAACATTTAAAAAGAAAAAGAGGATTAATCTGTTTAATCATTTTTGTTTTTAAAGGCTCATTCGCATTCCTGACTTGCAGGCTTGCTTTTTCAGACAAAGGAGAAAATTAGAGAGATTTGTTTTTATTCTAGATGTGCCAGCTTGGCTAAGAATAGTAATGTTATCTCCATATACAAGTGCCTATGACATAGCTAAATCTGTGCAGTCGTGACAGCCAAAAAAATAAATAACTCAAAGAAATAAAAAGCTACAACAATGGCCATGGCGGTCCAATATATAGCAATAGTGAGTTTTCAAATCATGATTTAGGTTCCTAAGCAAGGGTCAGTTAATATAAATATTTCAGTAAAGCCTGGAGACGTGCATACAATAAAAGGCTATTAAGTCTGCAAAGTCAAGAAATCAAAAGATAGGGAGTGCGAATGTAACAGGGTGGTTTGTCCAGGCTGTACAGTGAGGGTTAAGCCAGCTTTGGTTACGCAATGAGCCCCACCTGACAGGAATCGGGGATTCGAATCTAAAAGACTGCGCTAAGCAGCAGCGAAGGGGTACTTGAGAGAATTAGCTAAGGGCACGTCTACACTTAAAATGTGAGAGCTGTGCCACTAAATTTAGAGGCGAGAGAGCTGTCTCATCAGTCTAGTTAATTTACGTCCACAAGAGATGGACACCAGCTATGCTGGTGTCGACGTAGCATTGCCTACACTGGTGCTTAGGTCAGTATAAATCCCTCGCTCAGGAGTGTGGATTTTTCAAACATCTGAGTGATGGAAGGTAGTTCTGTAGTGTAGACCTACCCTGTGATTGCCAGAGGCAGGAGGCCTGGCAGTAAGCTGGTGCGTCCTCAGGAAAACATACCCAAGAGAAGCTGTAGTTGACTTCAGAAAGCAGCTGCAGGGAACAAGACTGGCTTCTGCAGAGACATTGAAGTGTGGCCCAGCTCTGGTAAAGAAGGCTGAGGAACTTCCCCCACTGCCCCAGTTCAGGGGAGAGAGACATTGAATTGTAGTTGGCCAGAGCCTGTGTGTACTCGAGACCTGAACAATTTGGACCCCTTGTGGATTATGTTTAGGTTGTTTTTTTGGATTCCTTTGAAGATGATAACAGATGTAGGGCACTGTGTGAAGGTTCCCCTGGCCACAAGGGGATTCTCAGGAGGTAATAATAATTGGCTATAGTGCTACTCATAGATTTCAAGTTGCTAGTGCAGCTTTGATTGAGCCTTTTGTGGATGTGCATTGTCATTCAGCTGTTAATTACATAATGTATTCTTTCATTTCTAATACCCTTGACTTGCTCTCTGTGTGAAGAGCTTTTCAGTTTACTTAAAAATAAATGAGAAGGGTGTTAATTCACTGCATATTATGCTACTACATCACGTGGGGAAGGAGTAGCAGGGTGAGTTGCTGTGGGAGAAGGTTTCAGTTAACAGACTGACTTATTTAAAATAGTTTGAAAGAAAATAAATAAATAAATAAAAACAACCACAGCCCATTAGAACATGTCATTTGAACAAATTAAAAATTATTTACACAAGACACCAGGGCCTGAGAAAATACATCCTAGAATTCTTGAGGAACTGACTGAGGAGATGGATGAACCATTAGCAATTATCTCTGAGAAGTCATGGAAGAAAAGCCATCCCAATATTCTGAAAGAAAAACAAATATGGTACCCGACCAAATTGGGCTAGAAAAGAAATCTTCAGTGGGCTTAAACACAAAAAGGATGTTTATACGAAATGCAAGCTTGGACAGATGACTTGGGAGGAGTATAAATATATTGCTCAAGCATGAAGAAGTGAAATCAGGAAGGCAAGGAACATGAAGAAAGGTTTCTACAGGTATGTTAGAAGATCAGGAAAAATGTGGGCCACTTACTCAATGGGGGAGGAAACCTGGTGACAAATGATATGGAAAAAACTGAAGTACTCAATGTGTGTGTGTGTGTCTGTGTTTTTCCCTTTGTCTTCACAGACAAGGTCAGCTGCCAGACTACTGCCCTGGGCAGCACAGAATCGGGAGGAGGTGAGCAGCCATCAGTGCTGAAAGAACAGGTAGAGGGCAATTTAGAAAAGCTGGACATACACAAGTCCATGGGGCTGGATGCTCTGCATCCCAGGATGCTGAGGGAATTGGCTGAGGTGATTGCTGAGTCATTGCAATTATCTTTGAAAACTCTTGGCAACTGGGGGAGGTCTTGTATGATTGGAAAAAGACAAATATAGTACCCATCTTCAAAAAAAAAAAAAAAAAAAAGGAAGAAAAGGGTCCAGGGAACTACAGACAAGTGAGCCTCACCTCAGTCCCTGGAAAATCAGATCCTCAAGGAATCCATTTTGAAGCACTTGGAAGAGAGGAACGTAATCAGGGACAGTCAACATGTTTTCAACAAAGGCAAGTCATGTTGGACCAACCTGATTGCCTAGTATGATATGACTGGCTCTGTGGATGGGGGGAAGTAGTGGTTGTGATATACCTTGACTTTAGTAAAGCTTTTGATACAGTCTCCCATACTATCTAGCCAGCAAGTTAAAGATGTATGGGTTGGATGAATAGACTACAAGTGGACAGAAAGTTGGCTAAATCATCGGTCTCAATGTGTAGTGATCAATGGTTCAGTATCTAGTTGTCAGCCATTAATAAGTGGTGGTCCTGTGGCTGATTTTGTTCAACATCTTCATTAATGATCTAGAGGATGGGGTGGATTGCGCCCTCAGCAAATTTGCAGATGACACTAATCTGTGAGGAGTCTAGGTATGCTGGAGATTAGGGGTAGGATACAGAGTGACATAGACAAATTAGAGGATTGATCCAAAGGGAATCTGATGAAGTTCAAAAAGGACAAATGCAGAGTCTTGCACATAGGACAGAAAAATCTGCTACATGCTGGGGACTGACTGGCTAGGCAGCAGAAAAAGACCTTAGGGTTACAAATTCCAAAGGGGTCGCCATGTTAGTCTATTGTAGAAAGACAACAGAGTCCTGTGGCACTTTTAAAGACTAACAGATTTATTTATCGCATGAGCTTT
>ML685885.1:6943228-6968843 GCA_007922175.1 Pelusios castaneus | reverse complement strand
AAGAGAAGCAACCTATGTTGATGGAAAATCCCCATCCATTGATGTAGGAAGCATCTACACTCTGGCACAACAGCAGCAAAACTGCTATTTTAGTGCCTGTAGTGTAAATATACCCTGATTCTGATCCCACTTACTCATTATTTGCACCAGTGTATCTCCATTGACTTCAGTGGATTTTCTCCAGATTTACAGTATGAGAGTAGAGTCGAGTTTATAATTTCCTTACTCAGAATGTGTTACTTACCTACAGACTGCTCCTAAAGTCTGCTCTCTTTGAAGCAAATGAAAAAAAAAAAAGCAACCACCTTTTATGATTTCAGTGGGAGCCCAAATCAGGACCTTTGTTGTTTTGTTTAAACTGATTTTGAATCACTAGTTCACTTCTGAATAAACATCTTTCTTTTTTATTGACTAATATAACCCAAAAGGTCACTAAATTAGAAAATTTGATTCCTGTCAGTTTTATATCATCCACTGTAAACGTGAACACAAATGTGTTTTTAATTAACACCAACAATATATGGACGGCAGGCTATGCACCTTCACCATGGGGCACTCTCTGGTTTTTCTTATCATTTATGGATAATCACTGGAATGTGCAGTCAGCTCCACTTCTCCTCTTAAGTGTTTGCAGAGACACTATGTCAACATTTAATGATTTTTGTCACCACAAAATCCCTCTCTTTTTCTCTATACACCTGCACAGGATAATTTCTTACTCTCTTCTCTTTGCTGTGACTTGTGGTTTTTTTTAATATTATCATTATTGAAAAGTAATGTTCATCTTTGCTTGTAAATATGTCTTTACCACTAGTCTCCAGGGCTATGTCTACACTATAAAAAGTTAAGTCGACTTTGTTAAGTCGACTTAATAAGGTCGACTTTAAGTCAACCTAAAGTTGACCTTATTAGCTCGACTTAACAAAGTGCTTTCCCTTAACCGGGACTTATTAATTTGACCTAACTTCCCTTAGGTCAACCTAAGAAAGTGGACTTATGTGCCCACACTGTGCCTAGGTCGACCTAAGGAGGGTTAGTTCGACCTAACTGGCAGGTCTTACTAAGTTGACCTAAGCTTTCATTAGGTCGACTTAAGGATTTTCTTAAATCAACCTAATGAAAGCCTACTGTGGACAGGGCTTAAATTAGGTTGACTTAAGCCTCCTTAAGTCAACCTAACTTGCCAGTGTAGACATAGCCCATGGTTTCATGTATTTCTGTTCTAAGGAAAGTGGGAAAATGCTTGCATTCTTCTCTCTGGGATTGGACCAGTGTGTCTTCAGCTTTATCCAGGCTGAACTTCGGCTAACTATCTCCACAACCAGAGTGATCTCATTCATATGTTGGGTCATCTATTCCACTGTACCATCTTGGAGAAATATGATGGTGGATCAGAACTGTTCACCAACACCACACTTCAAACGCCTTTACTAAGGATTTTATCCAACTGCCACTGAAGTCAAAGACAAGAATTCCATTGACTTCCCTGGGAGTTAGATCAGGCTCTAACTCTCCGAATATTCCATGTGTGCATTGAAAAAGAGAAGGGTAAAGACAGAACCTGACAGCAGATTATTTGAGAGAATCTCCAAGTAGTTACTGAAAACACCAGGATCTGTCACAAAGAAAGAATTGAGGCCACTTCATCTCCTCTTGCTGTAAATAGAGATGTGTCGCAACACTTCATGGTCAATGGCATTGAAGCCAAGTGATGGACTTAAAAGAAAAAAAACTGCACGGTACTTACAGATGTTGTAGTGGATGCAAAGAAAATCTTTCTTCAACCCCTGAACAGCCACATTCTAAGTTAACAAAAATTGTATGTTGCAACTGTTCTGACTCTTGGCATGAGACTTCTGCTACTGGTGTTAGTTTCATAGACAAATGGTGGAATCTCCATCACTGAAGCTTTTCAAAAACAGGGAAGGTCTCAATAATATTTTGTCCTGCCTCACGGTAGGGGATTCGACTAGATGACCCATTGAGGTCCTTTCCAGTTCTACATTAATATGATCTGTGAGGCTGCTGTTCAGAGATAACTGGTGCCCATAAGCTCTGATTCAGCAAATCACTAGTATTCAGAAAAATCTCTTATGCAAATAGTTTTTTAAAAGGAGCATATAATTTTATTCATTTTGGAACCATAACACTTTCAAAGAAGCTTATTTTTGTACTAACAGCATGACATTTTTGATACAGAACATCTGCAGGTAGAAAATAATTGTTGTTTTTTTTTATGGAACACAAGTAAAATAACCATAAGGTAAAGAGGATGTGATTAAAATAAGCATTTCTAGAGGACTACAAGAGACCTCCAGAAGGGTTCTTTGATTCCTCCTCCCCCTAAGTTAAATCAGAGGCTTAATGTTATATCACAATTTTACAGCACTATGAAAACCTTCTTCATTTTCATAAATAGCAGATTTCTGTATCTTGCAAAAAGAGAGCCTTCTTTCTCTCATGAATTGTTTTGCATTAAATCAAAATGGGATTGGAATGAACAATGACCACTCCATCAATTACCAAAATGGGAAAGAGGCATCAGGAAGCTATCTGCTATTGACATATAGTGAAAAAAGCTCATTTTATGGTACTTCTAACCTGAACAAAGCAATGAACCACTGGAAGTGGTGAGAATATTTTAACCGATAGGGTTATGGGGAGAGGTTGACCTGATTTTCAAAGATGGGATCTGAATTGGCAAATTTGGATTTGCGAGTTATAGTCAGTTAATTAAAAATTTAAGAGGTAGGTGCAGAATTTAGAACAGGTTTTGGATCTAATGCAAACTTACCAAATCATTGGTAGAGTTTAGATTTGGGGACTTGCTTTGCTCTGTTCCCAGAACTCTGGACTTGAAAGGGTCAGCTACCAAAAATCTTTGGCTATGTCTAAACTGGCAAGTTAGCTCAAATTAAGGAGGCTAATTCGAACTAACTAAAGCCATGGCTACGCTAGGCTTTAGTTAGTTCGAATTAAGGGCTTCCTTAATTCAAACTAATAAGTTCGAATAGGGCTTTAGAAGTAAGGCTTTAATTCGAACTAACTAGTTCGAATTAGCCAATGTGGCCATGTTAATTCAAACTAATTTCTTAGTTCGAACTAACCGGCCATTGAAATGAATGGGGATTGCTAATTCGAACTAAGCAAGTGCCATTCATGGCACTTGCTTAGTTCGAACTAACTTTTTCTAGTTTGAATTAAGTTAATTCAAACTAACTAAAATTAGTTCAAATTAGTTAGTTCGAACTAACTAATTCAAACTAATTTTAGCAAGTGTAGACATAGCCTCTGTGTCTTATCTGTTGTCACTGCAATTCTATGTTCCTTCATGTTTTAGAAACATGTTAGTAATCCCTGAAATGTGCTTATTTGTTCTGCATTCCTTCCCATTTATTATCTATGATAACTTTGGCTCATCATCTGGTCAAAGGTTATATTTTATCAGAAGACTGAAGCAAAGTATTAATGGAGCAACTCCACCTTCTTACCATCTTCCGTTACCAGCTCACCTTCTTGTTGAGCTGTAGACCCACGCCATCCCTGATCTTTCTTTTTTTTCTAGAGAACTTGAGTGTCTAGAGCTACAAATCCTAAGAGAACAAAATCAGACTCTTGAAAACTCACTGTGGTTTTAATTAAATGACATTTTAAATGCCATTGTTTTTAATCAGGAGGTCCAAGGGTAATCAATATATGGTATTAAACTTCCAAATCTCATTCACAGCCAAAGCTCTAACCATGACCTCAGAATTCTCCACACATGTTCCCCTGAAATGATGTTACATATCACATTTTGAAAGCAAAAGAATTTCCTCTTGGACACTTTGATTCCTCTCTACAGCTGGTCAAAAATCACCAGTGATTTTTCATAGGAAATTTTTAAAACCTTAATGTTCTTCTGAAATTCCCCACTGTGCTTTCTTTTGATTTCCCACTGAAAAATTAAAACTTAAATGTTTCTGTTTTTGGAAATGGAACATTTCTGGAAATGTTTGACTAAATAGAAAATAAATGGACTATGTTTCTTTTGATCCCAAAGTGATTTTTTAATGGAAAAATATATCACTTTGCTTCTGTGTCCAGTGGCTGAGCTGGTTTTATCTCACTCTATGTTCCTCTCTCTCAGCTGGACTCATTCTTGTTATAGTTCTTGCCTGCTGGGCTTTCCTGATTCATCTGTCAGTAGTGTGGTATGGCTCCTCAGATCTTTCATTTCACCCATCCTAATAATATGACTGG
This sequence comes from Pelusios castaneus, assembly GCA_007922175.1. Lineage (NCBI taxonomy): Eukaryota > Metazoa > Chordata > Testudines > Pelomedusidae > Pelusios > Pelusios castaneus. Next base: position 6,964,601 of record ML685885.1, on the reverse strand, counting down.
GACCATTGTAGGTGGTTGGCAGATTTATCACCCATTCTTCAAAGATTATTTGCTCTTATCTAAGACCTTTCATTCCAGGATCCTTTGACATATTTTGCAAAAAATCAATTCATACACTACCTCTAGGGGTACATAAGGGTTAATGTTGAGGAATGACAAACAAGTAATTTTGTTTGCAGTTTGTTCATCTTATTCCAGATGCAGAATTAGTTGCAGAATTAATTTTGTGAAAGATCCTTGGCCTGTAAATGGTTTGTGAGCAGCTTGGTAAATTTAATTGATCTTATATTTTCTTAAAAAGAGTTGTAATGAATAATTTGTCACATAAATGTAACATCTACGTTAAACCCATAACCACTGTTTTAGAGATAGTATATATATTTTTTAAAAGATATCCATTCTTGATTTAAATATTGTAAGTGATGGAAAATCCCTCACTACTCTAGGCAAGCTGTCGTATTGGTTAATAACACTCACTGTTCATGGAAAACTAATTTTCAATTTGTAAATATGCACAAATTTATGGGATAAATTATTCTAAGAGCTATGCTCATCAAAATCAGGAAGAAGAACAATCCCAGGAAGCCTCTGTGTCCAATCAAAATTAATCACAACAAGTCATTGGTAAATGTATATAAATACCAAAGGGGTAGCCGTGTTAGTCTATTGTAGAAAGACAACAGAGTCTTGTGGCACTTTTTAAAAGTGCCACAAGACTCTGTTGTATATAAATAATCAGAGCTATGTCTACACTTGCAAGTTAGGTGGACTTAAGGACGCTTAAGTCGACCTAAAGAACACCACATCCACACCAGGCTTTCATTACATCAACTTAAGGGCTTCCTTAAGTCAACTTAATAACTATCACTCTTTAGGTCGACTTAATGGCTAAGTCGATTTGTTAAGTCGACCTAAAACTGGTGTGGATAAACTAGGTTGACTTAATTCCCTAAATTGACCTAGGGCCGGGGGACAAGGAAGCTGGGGATCACTTCTCCTCAGGACCCACAACTTCCTGGAAGAAGGGAGCCACGGCTTCCCGGCAGAAGGTAGCTGTGGCTCCCTTCTCCCCGGGACGTGCGGCTCCCTTCTTGTCTAGTCTAGTGTAGATTTTCTAAATTGACTTAACAAAGTTGACTCTAAGTCAACTTAAGTCAACCTTGCTAAGTCTACTTAATAGAGTCAACTTAGCTTTGTAAGTGTAGACATAGCCAAAAAGTTTCTGAGACGGTCACTAAAAATTAACTTAGCTATAGAAATATAATACATATTTTGTTTTCATTTCCAGCAACCATTGCAGTAAATGAGTTTACTGGCAAGAATCTCCCTGTAATCAAACAAGGAGTCCTATGTCACTTTTAAAGACTAACCTATTTATTTTTTGCATGAGCTTTCATGGGAGAAAATCCCAATCAGTGAATTTTAAAAGAAGTTTAGAGAATATTGATAGAGTCATAGGCTATGTCTACACTGGCGAGTTAGTTCAAATTAAGGAGGCTTAATTTGAACTAACTAAAGCCATGGCTACACTAGGCTTTAGTTAGCTCGAATTAAGGGCTTCCTTAATTTGAACGAATAAGTTCGAATAGGGTATTCGAACTAACGGGTTCATTCGAACTAACTAGTTCGAATTAGCCAATGTGGCCATGTTAATTCGAACTAATTTCTGAGTTCGAACTAACCAGCCATTGAAATGAATGGGGATCGCTACTTCGAACTAACTAAAATTAGTTCAAATTAGTTTGTTCGAACTAACTAATTTGAACTAATTTTAGCAAGTGTAGACATAGCCATAGATTTTAAGGCCAGAAGAGAACTTTATCATTATCTGCTTTTATCTCCTACATAACAGACCTTTGTTCTCTAATTAGTTATACACATTTACCAGGCACACATGTGTAAAGTCACACAAAAAATCAGTAGTGCTTATATAAAAAGAACCCAGAAATCCTGACTTTCTGTCAGCAGTTCCAGCATTGCGTATCATGGCCTCCCTTGAACTTGATGGTATCTATCTTGGCATTTCACAATAGAAAGTAACAAGTAGTAAAGGGAGGCTAGGGTAACTGATGCATCTGAGGCCACAAACTCCAAACCATAAGACTAACATTGCCTTTTAGAACACTTTTGGCTGTATGTGCAAACAGATGTCAACTTAGGGGAAAAACTGATCAGCAGTGCCACTAATTCGATGTCCTCAATGCTTCACTAGCTGGATGATTTCCCATCCTGGACTACTGGCCAATTAAGCCTGTATTTTACTGCACAGTCATAAACAAGAATGGCAGAAAATAAATATTTACAGCTAATCAGATGGAAAACAGAGGATCTTTGTGACCCCATTTGTCTTAAGATTGTAAGGGTTGGATTGAAACCTGAGGGCTTATTTAGGAAAACATAAAATGTTTGCTTTCTCTAGCAGAAAAGACATAAGACATTTATAGTGATGTGGGGAAAATATTTAAAACTAAATGTCAGATTAATTGTAGAAATACCCTCCTATTTATGTAATGTCTGGGGTGAGGGGAGTCAAGGCATAGCTCCTTTGCCAGCAAAACCCTGTGCTACATTTGTCATTTTTCCAGCAAGGGACCCCTGAGTAGGACTCCCTTTGGAGTTTAATAAAGATTCATTGTTGACCCTTGAAAGGTTTAAATCAGTTCCAGTTAAAATGCACAGCAGTACTGATTCTTATCTCGATTTTGTTTGAGCTTTCTGGCTATATCTACACTTGCACTTTTAAGTTGACTTTAACTAAGTCGACTTAACTAAGTTGACTTAAAGTCGACTTAATTAAGTTGATTTAGTGTGTCTACACTTAAAATTAAAGTCGACTTAAAGGGGAACTTACAAAGTCGACCTAGAGCTTCCACACTGGATGCTCTAGGTCGACTTCGTGGGGCTTGGGCAGGTCCACGGTGGGGGGGGGGGGCACCCCCTGTGTGCAATGGGGCAAAGGGGGACAGGGACCCTGGCAGGGCAGAGCCCTGTGTGTGATGCTGTCTGGATTTAGGGAAGCATTTATGATATTATTTTCAATGGATATCTCATAAATGCTATACTCCATAGGAACTATGTCATTTTCAGTATCAATAGAAAGGTAGTAATTTGCTGGGAATGATTATATAGTTTATGTCTAGGAATTCTATTTCGATTAGAAGTTAGGAATTTGATCTTATATCCATACTTTAACTTGTGTCATTCTGGATGAATGCCTTAGACGGGAGTGTGTGAACAACCATTGTCTCCTTAATGTTTAGGAATTTTCCAGGTAGAATGGTCCTAGGGAGTATCCTGATGAACCATTAAGGACATAAAGAATACAACCATTGTATCCTTAATGGCTCATCAGTTTACTCCCTGGGACCATATCACCTGGCAGATTCCTTAACATTAAGGAGACAATGGTTGTTCACACCCTCCCGTCTAAGGCATTCATCCAGAATGACACAAGTTAAAGTATGGATATAAGATCAAATTCCTAACTTCTAATCGAAATAGAATTCCTAGACATAAACTATATAATCATTCCCAGCAGCAGCTTAAGTCGACTTAAGGAAATGCCAGTGTGGACGCAGAGTAAATTAAGTCAACTTAAGCATGCTTAAGTCAACTTAATTTACTAGTGTAGACGCACCCATAGACACTTAATATAGGGTCGCATTGTAGTATGGACAAGGAGGAGTTCTTCCATCACTGAAGTAAATCTACCTCTCTGATAGAATTCTTCCGTCAACCAAGTGATATCTACTCTGGAGTTTTGGTTGATTTCATTCCATTGCACAGATGGTGAAATTTTCTTTAGCCCTACATGATGTAATAAGCCAACCTATCTTTGTAGTGTAGACTGTGCCTACTTACACTGAAGACAGTGGATTTATGGAAGTTAAGTTGGACTTCAGTAAAGCATAGAACTTGTTGAAGTCTTCTGCACAGGGCTGAATTTCTTCCTTTAAGATGAAAGAAGGGATACAATATTTACCACCAATGTGTCTTTTCCACTGAACAACAGATCAGACGTTGAGTGAATAGAAAATCAAATCCAGAGTGTTCAGTCTGAGTTTCCTCTGCCACAGTGTGAAAACTTGTAGTGGGAGAGAATGTCTTTACTTTTGTTTCATAAATCCTATAACCCATCTCTGTTGTGGGCCTGCTATAAAGTCCATTAAAATTAGTGTGAATCTTTCCATTGACTACACGAGCCTTATGATCACAGTCAAACAGATCAGAAGTTGCAAAGGAAATAATTGCACTTACTCCTCAGGACGGAAACTGAATATGGCTCCCTTAGCACAGCCACTTGCCCAGGAATAAGGAATCTAGAGAATAGGAATAGAAATCAAACTCTTGTCTCCAACATAACAGTACTAAGTGTTCTGTATGTAGTTATACAAACAAGGAGTCTGATGGCACTTTTAAAAATCTAACAAATGTATTTATTGCATGAGCTTTCGTGGGAGAAAACCCCACTTCATCAAATGATTGAATATGGAGATCTTACAGAATGGGAGGAAAATAAATGTAGGGGAGTGTAAGTCACAGGATCAGGTCAGACTGTTACAGCATGTAATGTATGCAGTGATGTGACTGAAAGGAGGTTGTGACAGATGTGACAATATTCTGATATATCCTGGACAGATTTTCTTGAAATCTTATTGATTTATGTTTAATACTTCTGGGGTACATTGTATTGAAAATGCAAATAATAGAATCTTAGGCTATGTCTACACTCAGAAAGTTAGGTCGACTTTCTTAAGTCGACTTTCTAAAGTTGACTTTAAGTCAACCTTATCAAGTCCACTTAGAGAGTCTACACAAGAATCTTAAGTCGACTTCAAGGTGTTCCTATTAAGTCGACTTAGAGAGTCTACACTAGACTCTCTAAGTCAACTTGACAGGTGGAGGGAGAGCCAGCCTTGCAGGCTGCTTAAGTCAACTTAATTTATAAGTGTAGATGCACCCTTAGGGCTGGAAGGGACCTCATGAGGTCATCTAGTCCAATCCCCTGCTAAAATCAGGACCACTCCCACTAAATCATTCCAACCAGAGTTTTGTCTAACTGGACCTTAAATATCTCCAAAGACGGAGATTCTACCACCTCCCTAGGTAACCCATTCCAATGCTTCACCACCCTCCTAGTGAGAAAGTTTTTCCTAATATCCAACCTCAATCTCCCCAGCTGTAAGTTGCTCCTTGTTCTGTCCTCTGTTACTACCGAGAACAGTCTAGCTCACTCCTCTTTGGAGTACCCCTTCAAGTAGTTGAAGGTTGCTATCAAATCCCCACTCAGTCTTCTCTTCTGTAGACTAAATAAGCCTAGTTCCTTCAGTCTCTCCCTGTAAGTCATGTGCCCCAGCCCCCTAATCATTTTCGTTGCCCTCCACTGGACTCTTTCTAATTTGTCCACATCCTTTCTGTAGTGTGGAGCCCAAAACTGGACAAAGTATTCCAGATGCGGCCTGACCAGTGCCGAATAGAGGGGAATAATCACATCCCTTGATCTGATTGTGTACTATTGTAGAATTCTGTCCAGTGTCATTAAGAGGAAAGATTATTGCAATCTCTGGGGGAAAATGTGAAAAAGCGTATGTTGAACAATATAGCAGACATCTGCATCTGGCGAAGTGGGTTATAGCCCACAAAAGCTTATGCTGAAGAAAATCTGTTAGTCTATAAGGTGCCACAGGACTCTCGTTGTTTAGAGCAGACATGAGTAATCTTTTGGAACACTATATGGGATGTGGAATTCTTAGGACGTCTTGGGCAGCAGGGGATTGCAAACTCCCACCTAACAACATAGTCTTTGAAACTTTGCCCTGAGGAGGGACATTTTGTCTGTTGATCACCTGTCACATGAGGACAGTTCCAAGCCCCAATCTGGATTCAACATGGATCAAAAGACAAAGAAAGGATTTTTGAACTGATAGCCTGAGTTTAAGTTGAAGCAGGCCTTCATTTTTTTATCGAGAAAATGGACAGTGCCTGTGTTCCATAGATGTCCCCAATCCTTAGGAAAGGGTTTGAAGGACTGGGCCTATTGAGGTCCCAGTAAGATTGTGAGTTAGTTGTGAACTGAAGTTATTTGTGAACTTGTGACTATAAAAAAGACTCCGGGTGGGGGAGGGAGGAATCTAAAGGATTCACCTGTCAGACCCAGTGTTTGAGACAATTGGAGTGATCTCTAATAAGCTTATTAATACATGTGCATATTCCTTTGTTGTTTTAAATATGTTTTCTCAGTAATGCTTTTCCTCTAGAAATAAATGTGTGTAGTGGGGTGGTTTCCCTACTCTGGGAAGGAAAGAGTTACAAGCTCTGGGAAAGAGACAGCCAATCAAAATCAGTGGATGTAGAACCAATCAGGGCCCAGGAGCCCTGTATAAAAGAAGGCTGAAGCAACAGCACTGGATAGTTGCCAGGAGTTGCCAGGAGGTGCCCATCAGGCAAGTCCCATGCTAGTAAGTGTCTACAATATGCTTGCCTAGGAAGTGCTTTGTGATAATTTCTAGCTGTTGGAAATTACTCTGTTACTAGTCTCTGAAAAAAAATGGTAAGATAAGTCTGTTTAGGCAGCCTGTCTTTTGTTGGGAATACCACAGTGAAAGCATGGAACTTTTCACCCTGAAGATACCTGTCTCAGAAATGAGAGATGCTCATCTCCACCCAAGAAAGGTGATTGCAAGGGGAGTTTGAACCTTGAGATTGACTACCCCGGCTGGACCAATAAGTGGAAATACAGAAGCAGATGTCCTGAAATGTGACCTTTTTTTTTTTTTTTTTTTTGAACACTCTGTTTGTATATGGATGATTGTCACTGTTTGTTGCACAGGGCAGCTAAAGGCAGCTACCCTTTATAATTTTGTTTTAACTGTACAGAATTAGAGTGAATCACACTATTCTCTCTGAAGTTATGTTAATCTAACTTACTGCTTTGGTATTTCAGTATTATGCTAATGTGGGTTCAGGGAAGTCAATGGGCTCTGCATTTTTGAAAATCAGGCCCTTCTAGCTGACTAAATATGAATTTGGGACCTATTACTAACCTATTTTGATTTTCTCTACTTTTTATTATTTAACTTGTAAGATTTTACAGGCCCTGATTTTATACATCCACTTAGTAGGGTTGTTTACATGAACTCCAGTAAGCATCCAAACTCTTGAATGATTATCCAAACAAAATCTGAATTGTAGAGTCTTTGAGGAGGATTCAGCATTTTAAGATTCTGCAGATTTTAAAAGAATTTTACTCATTCTAACCAGAAATGGAGTTTAATCAGAAGATTGAATCCAAGCTCTCCTAAGTTAGGGATGGGAAAAATGAATCTAGATGCTGAGTAAAACTTCATGTCTTACCTATCTATATAAAATAGAGCTGACCCACATTAGTGAATCGGCATCAGAGGGGAGCTGGAAAATTACTCCTAGTACATGTTCCAGCCCATTTTTTATGGAGCTACTATAAGATGGGTGCATAACTGGTTGGATAACTACTCCCAGAGATTAGTTAGCAAAGGTTCACGGTCATGCTGGAAAGACATAACAAGGTGGGTACCTTAGGGCTTGGTTCTGGGTCTGGTTCTCTTCAATCTTTTCATCAATGACTTTGATAATGGAATAGAAAGTACACTTATAAAGTTTGCAGACAATACCAAGCTGGGAGGGGTTGCAAGTGCTTTGGAGGATAGGATTACAATTCAAAATGATTTGGACAAACTGGTGAAATGGTCTGAAGTAAATAGGATGAAAAGTACTCCATTTAGGAAAGAACCATCAGTTGCACACATACAAAAATGGGAAATGACAGCCTAGGAAGGAGAACTGTAGAAAGGGATCTGGGTGGTGGACCACAAGCTAAATATGAGTCAACAGTGTAACACTGTTGGTGGGGAGGGAAGCAAACATAATTCTGGGATGTATTAACATAATTATTGTAAGAAAGACATGAGAAGTAGTTCTTCCACTCTATTCCGCACTCATTAGGCCTCAATTGGAGTAATGTATCCAGTTCTGAGCACCTCCTTTCAGGAAAGATGTGAACAAATTGGAGGAAGTCAAGAGAAGAACAGACTGAGAAGGGACATGATAACAGTTTTCAAGTACCTAAAAAGTTGTTACAAGGAAGAGGGAGAAAATGCACATTTGATGATAGGACAAGACACAATGGCTATGTCTACACTGGGTAATTTAGGTTGACTTAAATAAGTCAACTTTAATAAGTTGACTGTCAACTTTAGTAAGTCGATGTAGAGAGTCCAAACAGGACACCTAAGTCAACTTAAAGTGGGCCTTACTAACTCGACTTAGAGAGTCTATACTACTCTCTAAGTTGACTAGTTCAGTTCAGGGAGAGCCAGCCCCACACGGGGCTGGCTCTCCCCGGGACAGAAAGCCGCTGAGCGGTCTGGGGGAGAAGGGAGCGTGGAGCTCCCTTCTGCCCCGAATCACTGGGCTCCCTTCTGCTCGGGACATCTCAGGTCCTAGGCAGAAGGGAACCCTTCTAACCTGGACCGCTCGGGTCCCAGGGAGAATTTCCCCAGGACCCGAGTGGTCCCGGCTAGCAGGAAGAGCGGGAGACCTGCGCTCCAGCTGCTGGCTGCTGGGCAGTTGGAGTGCAGGGCTCCCTTCTCCCCAGGACCCACTCTCCACCAGCCAGCTGCTCGGCAGCTGGAGTGCGCGTCTCGGGGAGAAGGGAATCACACGCTCCCTCCTAGCAGGGACCCTGTGGTCCCAACCAGGAGGGAAAGCGGGAGACCCGCGCTACAGCTGCCGGCTGCTCGGCAGCTGGAGTGAAGGTCTCCCATGATCCCTCCTGGCCATGACCTCTTGGTTCGACTAGGAGGGAGCATGGGGCTTCCTTCGGCCAGGACCGATCAGGTAGGAGGGAGCCCCGTGCTCTCTCCTAGGCGGGACCGCGCTCCAGCTTCCGGGAAGCATCCGGAGGCTTCCCGGCAGCTGGAGGGCCTCCCTAAACATCTGGAGCGCCGCATGAGCAATTGCCGGTGCTTCAGCTATTTAGGGAAGCCCATGGACCTCCCCAGACAGCCAGGCTATGTCTACACTTGTTAATTTAGGTTGACTTTAGATAAGTCGACTTTGTTAAGTCAACTTAGCATGTCCACACCTAAATTTTAAGTTGACTTAGGAGGGAACTTACAAAGTCAACTTAGAGCGTCCATACTGGATGCCTAGCTCGGCTTCTAGGGGCTAGGTGGACCTGGGAGAGGTCCATGGTGGCAGGAGGGCACCCCTTGGCAAGTGCCAGGGGGCTCAGGCTTTGCCCCATTGTACCTAGGTACAATGGGGCAAATGGGGACAGGGACCCTGGCAGGGCATAGTGGCAGGGAGGGCAGTGGGGGAGTCCTGGAGAGCCCTAAGTCGACTTACATAAGTCGTCTTAGGGCTACTCTGTGTCCACACTGGCTTAAGTCAACTTTAGAAAGTTGACTTAAGCCTAAAGTCGACTTTAAACTAGGTTTAAAATGTCGACTTAATTTTTCCTTAGTTGACTTAAGCAGCCTGCTTTAGTCAACTTAAGGAAAGTGTAGTGTAGACGCAGAGTAAATTAAGTTGACGTAAGCAAGCTTAAATCGCCTTAATTTACAAGTGCAGATGCACCCCCAGAGCACTGGCAATTGCCACCACAGCATGCTCCAGTTCCCGGGAGCCTCCGGAGGCTTCTCGGGAGCTGAAGCTCGGTCCTGGCTAGGAGGGAGCACGGGGCTCCCTCCTAGCCAGGACCCGAGCGGTCCTGGCTAAAGGGAGCCCCACGCTCTCTCTGAGCCAGACCGAGCGGTCATGGCTAGGAGGGAGCGCGGGAGACTCGCGCTCCAGCTGCCGAGCTGGAGCGCGGGTCTCCTGCTCTCCCTCCTGGTTGGGACCGCAGGGTGCCAGCTAGGTAGGAACGTGGGGCTCCCTTCTCCCCGAGACCTGCATTCCAGCTGCTGAGCAGGTGGCAGATGGAGTGTGGGGCTTCCTTCTCTCTGGGACCGCACTCCAGCTGCTGGCTGCTGAGCAGCTGGAGTGCGGGTCCTGGGGAGGAGGAAGCAAGTGGCTTCCTTCTTGCCAGGACCCCGGGGCTTCCTTCTTGGCGGGACCTGAGTGGTCCGAGCCAGAAGGAAGCTCCCTCCCTTCCCCCGTGCCCTAAGTTGACTAAGTTGACTACGAGGTTTTATAAAGCCGACTTTGAATTTCCTTAGTCGACTTAAGCAGCAGCTTAAGTCGATTTAAGGAAATACCAGTGTGGATGCAGAGTAAATTAAGTCGACTTAAGCATGCTTAAGTCAACTTAATTTACTAGTGTAGACGCACCCAATGTGCTTAAATTACAGCAAGGGAGGTTTAGGTTGAACATTAGGAAAAAAGATTTCTCACTGTCAGGATGATCAGCCACTGGAATAAGTTTCCCAGGGAAGTTGTGAGAACTCCATCACTGGAAATTTTTAAGATCAGCTTAGACAAACCCTGTCAGGGGTGATCTATGGTACTTAGTCCTGCCATGAGTGCACAGAACTGAACCTGATGACCTTTCATGGTCCCTTCAAGTTCTATGATTCTTTAAGAACTCTCATGCTGGGTCATTTCAAAGGTCTTTTTAGCCCAGTATCATGTCTTTCAACAGTATCCAATGCTAGGTACTTCAGAGGGAATTAATACAACAGGTAATAATCAGTTGAGCCATCCCATTGCCCATTCCCAGCCTCTGGCAAAGAGAAATCCCTGCCTCTTCTGTCTCATAGCACTTGATGGACCTATCCTTCATGAATTTATCTAATTCTTTTTTGAACCCTGTTATTGTTTTGGCCTTCACAATATCCACTAGCAAGGAATTCCAAAGGTTAACTGTGTGTTGTAGAAGATAGAAATTGATTAGCCTTTTCTATAATTTCTAATGATGAAGTTTCTGATTATTTTTTTGTAATTAATTCCTTTAATATGTGCCTTCTGTGGTGTGTGCTTCACAACAATATCATTAAAATGCATAGACTGAGAAAAAGTGAAATGTTTTTATATTAAAAAGTTGAAATCCTCATATTGCAAACCAAGTAATGTGTTTCAATTATAGTTAGTAATATATGAATAGAATTCAATAACAATTAATATACTCTCAATAGCAGTTACACCAAAGTATTGAGAGAACTAACCATTAACAGATTGGGATCATTGATTTTATGAACTAATCTTAGTCCAGCTCTTGCTGTCATGCAACACAGCACCTTTAAATGTTTCAGAAGCACAAAGCAATGCAGACATCTACTGGTAACAGATCAGGAGGAACTGTAGAAAAATGCCCAGGTTATTATGTAAATTGTTGTGATTCTTTGGAAAAAAGAAGGTAACTGAGCATTTAAGTTTTATTGCAATACTTTACCTCACTTTAATGGATGCTATTTTGTGTGTGGTTAAACCAGAAGATTATGTTGTAACTAGCAATGAATGTTAACATAATTTTTGCTACACTGTATCAATAAGCCAAGGGTAATGAACCATAGTAGTGACAATATCAGGTTAATGTGAAAATTAAGCTACAAATAATTATAATAATAACATTAGTTGTATTCTAATTATCCCATGGTCAATAATACAAGGATGACTGGCTGAAACCAAATGTATTTGGTTTGGAGTAATTACAACATTTAGATGTGCTAGTTCTGGAACTACTATTGTATTTTCGCAAAATAATTACCATATGTTTTCTGTCCTTTTCCTTTATGACAGTTTTCTTGGTAAGCGTAGTAGCAGTATCATGGGGTGCGCCTACACTGACAATTTAGTTCTACTTAAGGAGGCTTAAGTTGACCTAAACAAAGCCACGTCCACACTGGGCTTTTATTAAGTCGACTTCAGCATTTCCTTAAATTGACTTAAGAAAAGCTTATGTCGACTTAATAACACCTCATTTTAGGTCGATTTAAGCCTTAAATCAACTCCTGAAGTCAACTTAAACCCAGTGTGGACAGGGATTAGCGCCTAAGTCTTAATAAGGTTGACAAGGGGCTATGTCTACACTAGAAAAGTTCAGTCCACTTTGTTAAGTTGACTTAATAAGGTCGACTTTAAGTTGACTTAAAGTCAACCTTATTAAGTTGACTTAACAAAATCAACTTAATTTTTCTAGTGTAGACATAGCCATGGAGATTAGGAAGGACCACAACTCCCTTTTTCCACAACAGATTCCAGCTCCTCCTAGGGGATTCCCAGGCATTCCCAGGCTAGCTGGGAGATTTAATTTTTCCAGTGTGTCCTGGGCCAGTCTCAGAGTCTACTCCCAGTAGCTATGTCTACATTTGTAAAGTTAAGTCGACTCTCTTAAGTCGACTTAACAAGGTTAACAAACTTAAAAGATTGGTTACACTTTAAGTCAACTTAAGTCGATCTTGTTAAGTTGTCTTAACAGTAAACATAGCCGTCCACACTGGCTTTAAGTTGACTTCAGAGGTTGATTTAAGGCTTAAGTCGACTTCAGAGGTGGTGTTATTAAAGTCAACTTAAGCTGTTAATAAGTTGACTTAAGGAAATGCTTAAGTTAACTTAATAAAAGCCCAGTGTGGACGCGGCTTTGTGTAGGTCGATTTAAGCGTCCTTAAGTCAGCCTAAGTTGCCAGTGTAGATGCACCCAGTGAGACACACATAGTAGAGTTTCAAAGGAAGCCTACCAGGAGACATCCTAATGTGGTGCCCAAACTACCTCAGCTAACTACTCTCAATTCAAAGGAGTAGTGGCTCTAATCTGATGCTGTCCCAAATAACTGAGCCTTTCACCCTATCGTGAAGAGGCAGCCCAACCATCCTACAGAAGAACCTCATTTCTACCTCTTGTACTTGCAATCTCATCTTTTCAGCCTTAAAGTCGACCTTATTAAGTCGACTTAACAAAGTGGCAACACTTTAAATTGACTTAAGTACACCTTGTTAAAGCGACTTAATGGCTTTAAGTCGACTTAATAAGGTTGACTTAAGGGTTACTCCCTGTCTACACCATCCTTAAATTGACTTAAGGAGTCAACTTAAGGCTTAAATCGACCTAATGAGCGGTAGTTATTAAGTTGACTTAAGCTTTCATTAAGTCGACTTAAGGAATTTCTTAAGTTGACTTAATGAAAGTCCAGTGTGGACATGGAGTAATTTAGGTCGACTTAATGAAAGTCTGGTGTAGACAGGGAGTAATTTAGGTCAACTTAAGGATCCTTAAGTCGACCTAAATTGCTAATGTAGACATACCGCATGATACTTAAACTCCACCTTTACCTGGACAGAACACTTTGTTCTGGGAAAGAAACAAGATCTCCAATTTGGAGGTGCTGATTATTTCGCACTCAAAACTGAGGAAGCAAGACGGACATCTACTCTGAATGCTTGGGATAATTATGTGCAACATCATCCTAGAATGTATCAGGAAGAGACTTTCAACTTAGAGAAGAACAAGCAGGTTTTAGCCATTGATATTATGTGCAGAGCATATAATGCAGGTGTATTATAGGACATAGTGCAGAGTGGCAAAAACTTCTTGTGATAATTGTTTTTAATAACATCAACCCTATATTTCCATGTGTGTGAAATGAAAATCTTTGCAGTGAAGTTATTATTTCCATTGTACAGAGCAACAATAACATTTTCATTCCACATGTGTACATAGATTGAGCCAAGGATACTGAAAAAAACTGCAGGAGTGATAAGACATATGTTTTGCTTGCTTGTTTCCAGAACTATGAAAAGCCGTTCTTGGGTATATGAATTCTATGATTTAATTTGGTTTGTCTAGTTTAATTTTGGTTTTTCTCTTTCCAATTTACATTAATGATCCCAGGCCTGGCCTGTTGACTGCAGTTTTTCATATGACCTCGCTTGTTACATTTTTATGACTAATTATTTACATCATTGCATCACTGGCTAAGTAATATGAAAGTAGCATTTTTAGCAATGTTAATATAGTTTCTGAACGGATCATTCAGTAATGGACTCATTACATCCTTCTGGTTTTTATGGAGGTGGTGACACGATAGTCATTGTATGCTTGACTTATCATATGGTTACTTTAGTATAATATGGTGAAATGAAACCATGTATTTTCAAATTTTTATGTATTATGCTTTCACAAGTTTTGTGATACTCAATATTTTTATTTAAGCTCTAATTTTTGAAGTTAATAATCTCAAATTTCATTTTCAAAAAAGAGAAGATTCTAGCCTGCATGGTTGCAAGTTAAAGTTTGGAAAAAACATGGCCCAAGTGTAACTAAGCAGCTGGGAAACGAGAAGGTAAATGACTTCGACGAAGTATTTATTATATTTTAACATTTTCATAGTTATATTAGGGTGCTGAGCTCCTTAATTTTTAATAGTTAGGGTTGGCAATATTGGTTGTGATCACTGGCTGTGAACAATTAATTTGACATTTTTCAGATACAGGTATGTTAAGGGTCATCTCGACTGTCCCAGATGCAGCTAAAAATAAAAATGCAGACTTAGGGTCAGGTTATCCCCCTTAGGTTCCATACATGAAGGAACTTTCCATGCATGGGATCTCAACCTGCCTCTATAGAACCTTACAGCCTTCCCTGGGCTTCTCAGAGAACAACTAATGGATTTAAGGGTCCACAGCTGAGGAACCAATAGTGTGTGGTGGTCAGAGGGGATGGGTATTGGGTTGCCGTAGCCTCATGTGGAATCCAATAAATTATTAATTGGGAAGTTCCACCTATACTGTGGAAACCACCTTTCATTGGGGAAATTCTGAGATCAACCAGACGTCCAGGAAATCCAGAGTGTTGATCCATTAGGTATACAGCTAGGGAGAGGATAGTGATGAAGGAAAGTTCATGGTAAACCAAAGCAGTTCTGAGGGTCCAGAAAGTTTCTGGTCTTATGGGGCCACCAGAAATGATCTGGAGAAAACTTTGAAAAGTTTCTTTTTTTCAAGAACCCCTTTTCTTGGAGAGAGTTGTCAGGGCTTGAATAGTTAACAGAGTCTCATAGGAATACATTACTCTGGGAAAGAGTTGTTTAATGGAACAAATCCTCCAATCCTACGCAAGACAAAAGGGATTTTACTTGAATAACTCTTGGCACGATATGAATATAAAACCAGAAGATAATAGAAATTAGAGGTCAGATCAATGGTAAGAGGTATATGCAACTCCCATCAAGTGGTTGGCAAGGAAGGGGTTAATGCTCATTCCAGGTGAAGGAAGACCACTGGGTTTTCAGGATGAGATATCAGGACTAGTTTTGTGGAATTTATTTCCGTGTCCCCCCCCCACCATCGCACATCATTAGAATAATATGCAACAAGGATATGGGGTCCGATCTGCCAATGTGACAAAGAAATGTGTTTATAAGGAGGACCTCTAGCCGAGGGGACCAAGAGGCTCAAGCATTTTTCCAACTGGATTTAGGGAAATGTATATTTGGGCCTATTTGGGCCTGATGCATGTGTTTTGTTTGGCCCTACTGGGGTAGCACATACTTCATATTTGCTTTGTGGATTTTCAGAAAACCTTAGAATAAAGGTAGAAAGTGCACTTCTACTGAACCTTTTGTTTCCACTGCAAGGAACTCCTCATGGCCCCCTAGTCTGTCTCTCTTTCTGCAGGATATTCCCCTGCCATGGACTTTCTAGTGCTTTTCCCAGTATACTGTTAAATATATGCTCTGATAGGGTTTCAAACCCTTACTAGATTACCAGCTGTTACTTTACGGAGAGGTAGCCGTGTTAGTCTATTGCAGAAAAACAAACAGAATCCGATGGCGCTTCTAAAGACTAACAGATTTATTTATCGACTAATACTCTCTCCTTTGGAAAGATGACCCAATAATACACAGGCAATGGTACATAAAAGCAGATGACCAAATCATAAGCTCACTGAAATCAAACTAGGTCCACTGAAATCACCAATTTATACCAGATGAAGATCTGGTCCAAAATGTGTTTGAAAGCTGTGAAAAGATCATATGGATTTCCAACTCTATTGACACAAAACAGATATTAGCTCTCCATACAAAGGCTTTATGGACTGTGGGAAGTTATCTTGTGTTATTATTTATATTAACACTGAAATGTTGGGAAGTCAAAAACACTGCAATAGATGGTTAATCAAGAACATTCACAATAGACAGAGATAAATTAGAGAGGCGATGAACAGTGCAAAGCAACCATCTGCTAGAAAAAATCTAAAGTAATAATAGGGTAAAGTAGAATTCCTCTGTGGATAGTCTCCTTCCAGCTGCACCTACTATTAAGAAGGATTGTTATGAAAAGCTATTCATTAGTTGTTTCTTATAGAGGATTTTTTTTCACCAAGCCAGCTTAAACCTGCGGGTATGAATAGTTATAAAAGGCTTCTCAGATAATAATAATAATAATAATAATAATAATAATAATTAATAATAAAACTAGTGTTTCCACTTCATGCATCTGATGAAGTGGGTTATAGCCCACAAAAGTTTATGCCCAAAGAAATCTGTTAGTCTATAATATGCCACAGGACTCTCGTTGTTTTTGCTGTACACAGACTAGCACGGCTACCCCTCTGGAAAATAATAATAGTGAGCACTTAGAACCTTTCATCTAGGAAATCTCAAACTCTTTGGCTATGTCTACACTGAGAAATTTAGGTCGACTTTACCAAGCATTAAAGCAATAAAGTCTACTTAAAAGCAGGCCTTATTAAGTCGACTTTAAATTTCCTTAAGTCGACTTAAGCAGCAGCTGAAATTGACTTAAGGATACTCCAGTGTGGATGCAGAGTAAATTAAGTCGACTTAAGCCTGCTTAAGTCGACCTAATTTACTAGTGTAGAAGCACCCTTTGGAAATATTAATTAAGGTTTCATAACCCCAGTGAGCTAGGTAAATGATGCAACTAAGCAAAAATTTTGTACCAAAACTGAAAACAGGTAATATTTATTGTTAGCACATGAAGTGAACCACTTTTTTTTTAAAGGTATGCATGGATTTCTAGATGAAGTTTGTGAACATTGATATAACCAAAACACACTTCACTGCAACAGAGTTCTCTTTCCTCTGAAAAGCCTAGGGCTGTCTTACCTTCTAACCATTTAGTAGTACATAGAGCTATACAAATTTTGGCAGTTTCTACTCCTATTGGTTTAAAATGAACACATTTCCCTTCAATTTTGGTTTGAAACACCAAAAGTCATCACTAGAACTGGTGGACAGCCTTCCTTTCTTCTATTTCATGTCTAGCCAATTTATTTTTTTCTCCCCAAATTAGACATTTTAATAAAATGTCTCATTGAAAAGTTGGTGGGGAAACTAAACAAACAAAAAAAAACCCAAGAAAGGCTTTCTCCAATAATTTAGCCAATTCTTCCATCACATTGTTGGCCCACTTGAATAGAATAGAATCAAATAGAATAATTAATTGGAACTGTCAGGTGATTAAAAATTAAGCATGTACTAATCATGCTGTTAAACAGTAATAGAATATTTATTTAAATATTTTAAGGTTTCCTATATTTGCCAAAATATGGATTTTAATTACAACACAATACAAAGTGTACAGTGCTTACTTCATATTTTTATTACAAATATGTAAACTGTAAAAAAAGACAAAAAGTAGTATTTCAATTCATATTACACAAGTACTGTACTGCAATCTCTTTTTCTTTGAAGTTGAACTTAGAGATGCAGAATTAAGTAAACAAACAAACAAACAAACAAACAAACAAACAAACAAAAACCCAAAAAAACCCTGCACTCAAAAATTAAACAATGTAAAAATTTAGACTTCCAAGTCCATTCAGTCCTACTTCATATTCAGCCAATTGCTAAGACAAATAAGTTTGTTTACATTTATGGAAGCAAATGCTTCCCCTTTCTTATTTACAACGTCACCAGAAAGTGAAAGCAGGCATTTGCTTGACACTATTGTAATTGGCATTGAAAGGCATGTATGTGCCAAATATGCTAAACATTCATATGCCCTTTCATGCTTTAGACACCATGCCAGTGTTCAGAGAACATACTTCCATGCTGATGTAGGGTTCTGATCAATAATAATTCAAAGCAGTGCAGACTGGTGTATGTTCATTTTCATCATCTGAGTCAGATGCCACCAATGAAAGGCTGATTTTATTTTTTGGTTGTTTGGGTTCTGTAGTTTCTGCACTGAAGTGTTGCTTCTTTAAGACTTCTGACAACATGTTCCACACCTCATCTCTCTCAGATTTTGAAGGCATTTCAGATTCTTAAACTGTGAATCAAACAACATGTTGGGTTGTCATCTGAGACTGTCATAACAGAAAATAAATGGTAGAATGTGAGTAAAACCACAGAACAGGAGACATACAATTCTCCCCCAAAGGGTTCGTTCACAAATGTAAATAACTCATTATCATTTTAGCAAGCATCAGTAGCATGGAACCATATCCTCTGGAATGGTATTTGAAGCATGAAGGAGCATACAAATATCTAGCATATCAGTCACGTAAATACCTTTCATTGCCAGCTACAAAAGTGCATGCAAACACTTGTTTTCACTTTCAGATGACATTGTAAATAAGTGGTGGGTAGCAGTATCTCCCATAAATGTAAACAAAATTGTTTGTCTTAGCGATTGACTGAACAAGAAGTTGGACTGAGTGGACTTGTAGGCTCTAAAGATTTACATCCTATGTTTTTTAGTTCAGTTATGTAGGAAAAAATCTGCATTTGCAAGCTCAGCATTCATAATACAAGGTGTAGCAGTGTTAGTCTAGTTCAGCAAAACAAACAAGGAGTCCTGTGGCATTTTTAAAGATTAACACATTTATTTATTGCATGACATTTCATGGGAGAAAATCCCAATTCATGAGATGCTTTGAAGATGGGGAACTTACAGAATGGGAGGAAAATAAATGCCATTGAAGATATCATTTATTTTCCTCCCATTCTGTAAGTTCCCCATCTTCAAAGCATCTCATTAAGTGGAAATTTCTCCCACAAAAGCTCATGCGGTAAATAAATGTGTTAGTCTTTAAAACTGCCACAGGACTCCTTGATTGTTTCACAATAAAGAGATTGCACTACTACACTTGTATGAAAAATACTGAAAAACGCTATTTCTTTTGGGGGGTTTTTAGAATGAAAATAGTTGTAATAAAATGATGCAATGTGAGCACTGTACATTGTGTGTTCTATGTAATAATTGAAATGAATATATTTAAAAATATAGAAAAATATTCAAATATATTTAGAATAAATTTAAATTGGTGTTCTATTTTTAACAGTGTGATTAAAACTGTGATTAATCATACTTAATATTTAATCAAGTTAATGCAAAACAAATTAATCACTTGAGTTAACTGAGATTAATTGACAGCAATAGTCATAATTAATATATGGGTTGGGTTTTCAAAAGTGCCTAGCATTGGCCTAATTCTACTTGCTTGGAAAACTATGATGGACTGAACATGTATGTCAACAAAGCAGTATTTCATTCTATTCTATAAAGGTTCTTAGGTCCTGTGGGGGTCGATTGCTGGGTCATGGCTGCTCGTGGAAAAAGTTCTATATGCTGCACAGACAATTTTTACCTTTTTAAGTAGTAATCTGCATTGTAGCTGAGTAGAGTTGTCCAACGACCTCATCCTGAAGCTTTAGGCAATCTTTTACATATCCTGGCTGTTGGCAACTCAGTGTTTTGAAGATAGGGACTAATATCTTGAATAAGGCTGAACTTTTTAAGGGAAGATAATGTAGAGAATAGAAGACAAGCCTGACGTACTCAGAGGAGCTTGCCGTATTAAGGAAATGAACATGAGCAGTCTGCACTAGTTAGAGTTTCTGAAAGGCGGATCCATGCCCAGATATATTATGTAATAACAATGGAGTTAAGAGGCTGAGTGAAGCTTTAAAACTTTCTGACAGACAAAACTACCACCTTAAATGAATGATGTGTGTGGTCTATCAGTCACCACTTTATTTGACAGGCAGCCTGATTTGTTAAACACAGTCTAGGAGATAGGTTACTAGGCCTTTGAAAGATAGCTATTAAATGTAGCTGTATTTCAGTGGGATATTGCTTAAGTTTTGTCGAGGAGGTCCAAAACACGATTGGATACGTAAATAACTAGAGGGAAACTGGATTAGAAGATAGGCGTGTCTGCCTTAAATGTTGGGAAGGTATATGTGGTTGAGAGCTGATTGGATAATTGAATTTCTGTTCTACAAGAAATATCAACATTTAAAAACTGTTTTCACTCTCAGTCTGTATGAAAAGTTGAAATTTCCCATGAAAGGTAATTTCCAAAAAAATTCAAGAACATCACAATGATTCATGTTGATAATTTTGAAACATAAGACATTAAATACAATATATTATAGATATTAAATATAAGTTTAATATAATACAAGTTGAATGTTTGTAGGATTATCATATTTCATGTTCCCCAAAAGAAGACATTGGGAGTGAGTCGGAGGAGTGCTGGAGGGGGGGTCCTGGGGGATGAAGGAGGGAATACCTGTAGTGGAGGTACTCCGTGGAGGTGGGAGACAAACACTCCCTTGTCAGGGTTGCAAAGGACACAGTCCAACCTGTCAGTCAGTGCCTCACTTCAGGACCCCCTCCTAGGGCTGGGAACTAGGTCTTTTCCTGAGTTGCAAAGTCTGCAAAAATCCTGCGCTTTGACCCTTATTTCAAAAATCCACCTGCTGGAAGAATGAAAATGAGGTCATGTCCATGAAAACCCAGATGTATGTTAACTCTGGCTTTTGGAACATATAAATATGTGCAGTGTGTGGGGGGGGAGGGGGCGAGAGGGGGGAGAAGGAGGCCTGTTACTTAGTCTGTGGCTGCCTTGCTTATTATTACTCATGCAAAGGATAAATCTAGGTGTGTTAAGCAAACTGTTTCCTTTTTAAAAAATACATTTTCTCTCTATTCTTGATAAATCTTCTTATTAATAAATATGTTGTTGTATAGCCAGAAGTTTCACTCAGTCTATCCTTAAGGTAAAAATGGTGCTGCATCCATGGTACAGACGTACAGATTGGAAAAGGCATTCCAGTATCTTAGGTCTCCTCTTGGTCAATAAAGCACAAATAACAATTTCCACTTTGCGTCAGGTGTGCTACAAAGTACTGGGGTGGGCAAAGGTCTGGGGATGTGCCAAGAGGACCAAGAAGGAGAGGAGACTTGATCCTGAAGTTAGGTAACAAAATCAAGGATGGGAGTTTTCTGTCGACTTCAGTGGTGGCAGAGTTGCAACACTACTGAGTGATTTTTAAAATCCTAGCCAATAATAATAATAATTAATAATTAATCAGTGCTTTGAAATTAACTGATCCCATTTTTCATGCAGAAACTTTACAGACTTCATAGATAGATAGATAGATAGATAGATAGATAGATAGATAGATAGATAGATAGATAGATA
>ML685885.1:6912078-6943218 GCA_007922175.1 Pelusios castaneus | reverse complement strand
ATAGATAGATAGATAGATAGATAGATAGATAGATAGATAGATAGATATACAAACGTACATGGCAATGAAATGGAGCCACCTGGAGCTGAAATGTGGCAGCTATCCGGCAGGTCCCAGCAACTCTACACAGAGTTAGATTCTGTAGCCCTTGTTCACCTTGGGTACATCTACACTGGAGCCTTAGGTCGACTTAAGGAGGGTTAAATCGACCTAAAGAACCCTGCGTCCACATTGGGTGCTTATTAAGTTGACTTAAGCACTTCCTTAAGTCAGCTTAATAACACCATCTCTTATGATCGACTTAAGTCTTAAATTGACTTAAGCCAGTGTAGATGGGGAACAGCCCTTTAGTCGACCTAATTGGCCCCCAATATTAATTTGTTGATTAAATTAAATTACTAATTAATTTACTATGGTATGGGCTGGAGAGAAGAAAAAGAGCTGCAGCCATCGGTCTGGGGAGATCTGCGGTCAGGGCGATCGGGCTGGAGAGAGCCACGGCTGGGGAGATCGTGCTGCGGAAAAGGGGAAAGCCACAGCTGGGGAGATCAGGCTGGAGAAAGCCGCAGCTGGGGAGATCAGGCTGTGGAGAAGGGGAAAGCCACAGCTGGGGAGAAGGGAAAAGCCGCGGCTTTCCCCTTCTCCCCACCCTGATCTCTCCAGCTGCGGCTCTCACCAGCCCGATATCCCAACTGCAGCTCTTCCCTTCTCCCAGCCTGATCGTCCTGTCTGCGGCTTTGCTCAGCCCGATGGTCGCAGTCCTTTTTCTTCTCTCTAGCCCGACCCACAGTAAATTAATAAAACTACAATATTTCATTTTAACATTTTTATTAAAGTTCAGACGAAAAGACAACATTTATGCATTTCTTTTGACTTAAGGTACTTAGGCTTGCTGATACTTCCAGCTCCAAAAAACTGTTGCCCATGAGGCACTATGCCTCACAAATTGCCGCTCAACAAGTACGATATCTTGCTCAGCTACATCATCAGTTTAGAGAGAACATTGGCCCCCTCCCAGAGTTCCTGGCCATTCCTCCGTCGACCTAGCACCTGTCAGTGTGGACACAGGCAGTTGACTGGAGTTTTCGGTGTGGACACTCTAAGTCAACTTAACAGAGCCTCCAGTGTAAACATACCCCTTGAGTACCATTTATGTGAGGAACCCCCATAGAATCATGGGGTATGTTTACACTGGAGGCTCTGTTAAGTCCACTTTATGAGGTTGACTTTAAGTCGACTTAAATTCGACCTTGTTAAGTCGACTTAGAGAGTCCAATGTCGATTGCCTGTGCCCGCACTGGCAGGTGTTAGGTTGATGGAGGAGTGGTGCATAGTGGGTAGCCATGGAAGGGGGCTTGAAGGCCAATTAGATCGACTTAACGGCACTCCCTGTCCACACTGGATTAACACGATTTAATAAGGTCAACTTAAGCATTAAGTCAACCTTAAGAGTTGGTGTTATTAAGTTGACTTAAGAAAGCACTGAAGTCAACTTAATACAAGCCCAATGTGGACGCATCAGTCTGTAGGTCGACTTAAGCTTCCTTAAGTTGACCTAAGGCTCCAGTGTAGATGTACCTCATGAGACTATGTGCATGAGTAGAAGGCACTCAGGATTAATGCACTTTTCAAAATCAGGTCCAATTAATTAATTAATTAATTAATTAATTAGATGAATAAATAAATAAATCTTGTGGAAAATATGTGTAACCTTTGGGTGGGCTAAAATTAATTCATTTAATTGCCCTTCTCCAGTGCCTCACAGAAATCAATCCCAATCCCTATGGAGAAAGCAGCTGGAGACCCAGGATTCAGTTTGTATAGGACTCACAGAAAAGATTGTTCAGAGTTACCAACCCAAATTAAAATACTACTAAAACCAAACATAACAATGAACTTTATTAACTTATCCTAAGAAAATAAAATACAATTAACCAAGAACAATCCCTACAGAAAACCCCACACGAAAGACACCCAAGAGTCCCAAAGTCCAGGTGGAGTTCACCCAACTCTCAGCTACAGTCTTTGTTCGAATGTAGAGGCTTGAGTAGCAAGAAATAGCTGTCATCTTCTTCTTTGCAGGAATCTTCTGTAGAATTCCATGCAGGCTTTTCCTTCTCCTTTGCAACCAGCCCTCAGTCCCATACGCATGTCTGCAAAATCTGTTGCAGATGACTCTATTAGAGGGAGAAAACATCTTGTTCACTCTTGGCTCAGCTTCTCTTCTGAAAACTGAGCACAGGGGCTCTTCTTAAAGCAGCTTTAGCCTGCTGTCTGCACAGACTGCTGCTCTCATGTGATCTGACTGACCACACCACATCACACCAGCAGGGCACACTGTGGAGCATGCTCAAAATGCTACCACTCCCTGCTTCCAGAAATTTCTAGTTGTGGGTAGCTAATCTGCCCAGCAACAGTAACCCACGCTCAGTAGGTCTCAAAGAGATGGCCTTGTTTAGGCATATGGGTTACATATGCAATGGCCCATATAACTTTATACGCAAATTTGCATCTTGTAAGAGCTGCAGTACCCTAGAGAAATTTGGGAAGGGACTTGTTTCCTTTTCCTTTTGTTTTTTTGGAATGAAAACTATGCACCACCTTGCAGATTTCTGAGACTGTCACAAAGGCCCCGGTGCAGCTGCCATACAAATTGGGTCCCGACATGTAAGATTTCCATAGTCTTCACACGTGCCTCATATACTGACGTTTCCCCCCAGTATTTGTCTGTAAATGCGGCCCACAATGCCGGATGTATGGACATAATATTCAAACATTTTTATAAAGGAACAGGAATAATAATAATCTCTCCCAGTAAAATTTGCACTTCCAACACCTATAAACAGCCACTTTGTGTATGTGAAAAATGCCATTTTAATTCAATAATTTTTTTTTAAGGAAAAAAAAACAGCAAATCTAAATAGTAAAGAAAAAAAGAGGAAATGCTTCTTTTTTTTTTTCACACGGACCTCAATTAAATTACAATATCAAGCTGGCTGCAGCAGGAGTCCATTAAAGATTTAGTTACCTTCTGTGGTAAACATTAAGAAGCTATTAGTCAAACTCTATTTAAACAGTTAAAATGAATGAAAATGTATAGGAAAGATCATTACATATCACGAGCTAATTTTCTAACGAAAGCTTAGCAATTGATGGATTGTTTAAGCTTCTCCAAGGTTTTAGTTTCCTGTTCAATAATTCAGAGATGAGAGAGGGGTTATGTTGATTTATAATTTGTTACCATCCATCTCTCTCTGAGGGCGAATGGTGTGGTACAGTACTGAGCTTTATTTCATATTCTTTGTTTGAAGTTGTTTCTTCAAGTTTAAACTTAATGCTTATCAAAAAGGAAAATGGCAACAGGCCACCAAAGGCTGAATGTGTTCCATTCACCACTGTGCTTTCTCCTCAAACTTCTCATCCCCTAAGGAGGGAAAAAAGTCATTTTTCTTCTGTTGGCTCAGAAAAGTCATGCATGCATCTGTGCGATTCTTCCCCAATGAGAAAACGCTTTGCAGTTTGCAATGTGTTGCTTTCTTTTAATTTTATTTTTTTGGTGAGCAGGCAGGCTGTTAACAGCCTCCTGATATCTGTTTTCATTAGCTCAAGTAGGTTTCCTCTTCCAAGGGAGTGAAATGCCTATTTCTTTCTCTTTAATATATTATTCTCTTTCAGCTTATGCTTATCTTCAGAGACCAAATGTCTTGGACAAAAATAAAGAGCCTTTTTTGGGGGGGGTTTGTTTATGTGGAGATTTTTGTGTGTGTGCATTATTTAGTGTTTAAAGGTCCACGTCCTGTGAAGCACAGTATGGGCTGTTGAAAGAGGTGTATGATGGAGAGGCAGAAGATCTGGGTTAAATCCCAGTGTCTCTCATTGAGTCATCTTTTGACTCTGGGTAAGTCATGTTCAAAAGTGGTGGCTGATTTCAAGTGCTTCTATTCTAAAAAGCCCAGCAGGAAATATCCTGCTACTGATTTACGGAAGTGCAGAACACCCAGGACTGGACTCACAGCTGCTCAGAATATCCAAAAATAAGGCTCAAAAGTACTTTGGTGTTACAACACTCTGTATTGCAATGCCTAATTCATAGGTGCCCAGCTTCCTCCTGGAATTCTCAGACCTGAGTTAGTCAGCTGGGGTGTCTGTACAATACATGGGGGCAGTTAGCTATTTAAAAAATGGATTCTCAGAAGCCAACTGAGTAGCCATCTAAACTAGCTAGGAGTGAAACAGATTCAGATCTTTAATAACTGTTTAATTCAGTGGTTCCCAACCTGTGGCCTGGGAGACAAAAGTGGCCCACAGGGGCTTTCAAAATGACTGCAGAAGGGAGCCACTGCCTAAGGACCCTGCAGAGCATGTTTTCGAGGGGAGAGTGTGGGGTGAAAGACTGGTGCAGGCTCCTTGTTGCAGCCAATGCAGTGGGATAGTAACAAATTCCTGCCCCTGGCTGTAGCAAGGGTCACAGCAAAGTACTCTGCCGAGGTCCATAGGTGCTGGAGTCCCTGCTGGAGCCAGAGGGAGAGGAGCACTGATCTTGTGTCCCCTGGCTAGGGAAGGGAGCCACTACCTAGGGACCCAGATGGAGCACATAGGATTACAGGATGCATATGGTTTCCCTGATGACTCCTCACTGAACTCCTCCTGTCTGGCTGCAGTGGGTTGGTAGTCTGCAGGCAGAAATTGGTGGCCTTGAGGGTTGTAAAAAGGACATCTGTGGCCTTCAAGCCAAAAAGGTTGGGAACCACTGATTTAATTATTTATACAAGGTGGAACTGCTTCAACAGGAGAGATGAGGTTGTGTTCTCTCTCTCCCTCTAACTCTCTGTGGTTTTTTCTTTTCTTTTCTTTTCTTTTCTTTTCTTTTCTTTTCTTTTCTTTTCTCAATGTTTGTTGATTTCACCTAGATTCAAATCAGAAGAGTTCAGGTGCGCTGAAAGGCCTCTTTTTTTTGTGGCTCCGGCCATTTCTAAAACAAGGATATACAGCACTCAGAGATGTGAAAACAATTAAAATATTTATTTATCAGCTATATATATATATATTTAAAATAAAATATTTAGTGACCGTGTTCTAGAATTATTTTCTAGATCCTGTTAAGTTATGACTTTAGTATGGCTATGTGCGGGAAAATAATTTCACATAGCTCTGTAATTTATCACATGCTTTCACAATTTTTAACAGGATGATGCAATTCATCACACAGGTTTCACCGCTCTATTTGGAGTATGGGTAGAAAGATATAAATATAACATTGCAATTAATCTCTTCCTTTCAATGAAACTTTTATTAGCAACCCACTATGGCTATGTCTACATTTGTAAATTTAGGTTGACTTTAGCTAAGTCGACTTAACTAAGTTGACTTTAAGTCAAATTAGTTAAGTCGACTTAGCATGACTACACCTAAATTTTAAGTCGACTTAGCGGGGAACGTACAAAGTCGACCTAGAGAGCTATCTCGACTTAAGGCTACTCCAGGTCTACACTGGCTTAAGTTGACTTTAAAAAGTCGACTTAAGCCTAAAGTCGAACTAAAAGTGGGTTTAATAAAGTTGACTTAATTTTCCCTAAGTCGACTTTATTTTCCTTAAGTCGACTTAAGCAACTTGCTTAAGTCGACTTAAGGAAAGTGTAGTGTAGACGCAGAGTAAATGAAGTTGACTTAAGCAAGCTTAAGTCGACTTAATTTCCAAGTGTAGATGCACTCTATGATCCCAATTTAGCCATGTACTTATGTACATGCTTACGTTACTTGGAGAATTAGAACCATTGTGGATTGTTAGTAAAAGTTAAGTGCATTCGTTAATTTCTAATGATCTCAAGAGGGCTAAAGAACATGCTTAAAGTTAAGCACATAGCTTTCTTGGGTACTTATATGGTTTCCATTACCATAGTACCTCACAATCTTTTAATGTACTCCTCCTCACAAAGCCTATCATGAGGCAAAGAAGTCACAAGTAGGAATCCAGCACTTCAGCACTATATTCTTCTTTTTCTTTTCTAACAAGTATGAAACAGGGTCCCAAGTATATGTAAAAATAAAACTCTTTATTCAAGTTGGTTACTGAACATTGGTGAGATGCCCAGAAATCAACATTGTGTGCATTATTTTGTCTTCTCATTTGGCTTCCTACTACCTTTTCTGTGGTTTTGTGTTTTCAGTTATCAAATGCCAAGTAGAGAGGGGTAAATCATGGCAGGCAAAAGAATAAATAGCACCCCTAGCTCAAGTCAGTTCATTTCTAAGACTATTTGATGTCTGAAAGATCCCTTTATCTGCTTCCTGCCCCCTTTTCCTTCTCAGAGGTTACACTATTCTGTCAGGTACACTGCTGAACAATGAGTGATGTGTAGAGCAGCTCTGAATGACAATCCCCTTCAAGCTTCCCCCTTGCTCCAAGGAGACAGTAATTTGCTGCTTAGTGTGACAGCCCTTGCAGTGGCTGTAGAGATTTAGTGCATTGTAGAAGGGAACCTTGGCTTCCCCCATTTCCCACCCACCTCACCAATCCCTAACCCTGTGGAGCGTAGAGAGTGAGTAGACAGAGGGCCAGGCAGCCTGTACAGGAATTTAAAGCGAGTTTTTACTCCTCCTTCCCCTGCATGTTCAGACTGTCTACGTTATAATCTAGGTCACAGATTGAAGAATATTTCTGCCTTCTGAAATGTGCACACAATTCCTATTTGAAGACATCCAGATTTGACTACCCAAGGGGCAGAATTTGTCTTTACAGTTTATGATTTAAGGATGAGGGTGTGGATTGTGCATTTCAAGAGATCAAAGATGAAGAAGAAAAACTACAGCTTTAAGACAGGCAGTAACACAACAATATTGTGATGAAAGCATGGATTTTAGAGTATCTGAGCGACCAGAAGGGCCTTCCTTCTAAACTATCGAGAGTTGAAAGCTGTATCATATGCCTCTGGAAAAGTAATGTTCCCTTTTATTTACATTAAAGTCTTAGTTTTCACAAATTAGTAGAATCTCAGGATAATTTGAGTGTTCTTAATATATTTGTTCCTCAGATTGGTGCTCCCACTATTTCTAAATGTCAAGTATAATTTTGTTTCCCATCCATTATATATGTATGGGAGGATTTTATTTTATGGGTTTTAGCAGAAATGCTACATATTCAGCTATAATTGCTATTATTGTAGTGAGTGAGACACATAGAAAAAAAAAAGAATGTCTTGATTTATGGTTGGTTGGGTAGCCTGTCCTTATTTAATAAAGATATTTGCCTTAAATGATTGCCATGAAACATTGCCTGAATTATATAGCAACATATTACGAACACATTGACTTTCTTTAATGGTCAGTGTTGCTAATGGTTACTATGCAGTGGTAACTGAAACAATATATTTTCCACCTACAATTTGAATAGAAAATAATGTGGGCCTAGGGCTGCATTATCTTTCCTGCCTGTTCTTTGCTGGCAAATTATCTGAAGTTTTCCGTCTTTACTTCTTCTTTTATGACTTTCCCGTTTCTTGATTTCTTTGCCCAGCACTGATGAGAATGTTACTGCAGTACCCTACAAATGTTGCTGTTGTTTTTCGTCCTTCAGATTACAATATGACCATGATGTCACTGGTTGGTTTGTTTTCTATGAACACGTGAGTGGCTAATTAGGCCAGATTGAGCTTTGAATTGTCTGTAGCATGCTGAACAAGAGGCACTGCTATGGATTACATAATTAACAATGGACATGTTGCTGTTTTGAGATTTACGCTGTTAACACTTCTGCTCTGCCTCATTAGTTCTCCTCTGCTCATAGACTGTGGCTCCAGTATGGGTGGGTGCGTCTACACTTACAAATTAAGTCGATTTAAGGAGGTTTAAATCTACTTAAAATACTCCGCATCTACACTGGGCTTTCCTTAAGTCAATTTAAGCTGCTCCTTAAGTCGAATTAAGGAAAAGTTAGTTGAAATTAATAACACCTTGTTTTAATTCAAACTAGTGCTTAAATCGACTTTATTAAGTCGACTTAAGCCAGTGGAGATGGGGATTAGTGCCTAGGTGGAGCTTATTAAGTCAATTTAAAATGTTAAGTAGATTTAATAAGGTCGAAAAGGGGCCACGTCTACTCTTGAAAAGTTAAGTCGACTTTTGTTAAGTTGACTTAATAAGGTTCACTTTAAGTCGACTAAAAGTCAACCTTATTAAGTTGACTTCATAAAGTCGACCTATCTTTTCAAGTGTAGACATAGCCAATGAGACTTTGCCAGGTAGAATGATCTTAAGCAGGATATTGCCAAAACTCTAGATCAATGTTGAAACACCACAGGGATAACTTGAGGGAGTCTTTGACATGTTTCTTTTGGCCTCCCTGAGTGTTTTTTCCCTCTCCCTATAAAAGATCTTCTGTGACAGACATGCATCTGACATTCTCATGATGTGGCTTTTCCATCTTCTCAGTGATTTCATCAGCAGAGTATGAAGGCTTGGAATACCTGCCTGCATGAGAACCTCAATACCTGGAACCTTGTGTTACCATTTTCTCCTTATCAGTTTCGTCAGGACAGCTCATGTGAAAGTGACTCAACTTTATCATGTGGCACGTGACCATCAAGGTGTCAAATGAATACATCAAAGTGTCAACATGATGGCTCTGTTTAGACCTTAATTTTTATTTCTTGACTAATATCTCTGAGCTCCCACACATTTGCACATAATCTGCCTAAGGTCACACTTACTTGACAATTCTGGGATTGGTTTCATCATTGATGTGAACTGCATGTGACAGTCTATTTCTGAGGTAATTGATTGTCCATTGCCTGAATGATTTGGCCTGGCCCTTTGGTGTGATAGAAAGCTCTCCATAAGGCTTTCGTAGCACATGCTGGTGCATCACTCCTCTCTTCTTGGTGTTGATTGTGAGATCAAAATTGTCAGAAGCTGAAGAGAAATAGTCAGTGCTCTACTGCATGTCAGACTCAGATTTGGTATCCAGGGAACAGTTATCAGCAAACAGAAGATCATGAACAGTCACTTCCTGAACCAGTCTTTGTCTGTAGTCTCCTCAGATTGAAATGCTTGACATCCATCTGGTATTTTATCCCAATCCTGATATCACAGTCATGAAGAGCATCTATAAGCATGGCAGAAAGCATCATACTGAAGAGAGTTGGGACCAACACAATGACTCCACTGATGACTGGGATGGATCACTGTTATCCATAAGGCAAGTGAGCATGCCAAATCATTGAGATGACAAGTTCCAAAGGGGCAGGCGTGTTACTCTAGTTTAGCAAAACAAACAAGGATTCTGCTGGAACTTTTAAAGTCTAATAAATTTAATTATAACATGAACTTCCATGGTGGAAAATCCCACTTCATCAGATGCTTGAAGATGGGGAACTTACAGATGAATATATCTGGGCAAATGAATTTTGCCATGACCTTCCAATGGTCCCCCCTGTTGACTATATAAAATACTTTTGTCAGGTCAATTAATATAATATACAGGTAGGAGTTTTGTTCCAAACATTTCTCCTGTAGCAGACAAGCCGCAAACATCATATTCATTGTGACCATTCATGAAGCCACACTGGCAAATGTCTAAATGCAAGTAGTTGTTGTTTAAGAATATGTAGCATAGATCTTAATTTTGTAAAACCAATGCAACTTGTAGCACCCTGCAAATGGCTTTCTCTGAACAGCTCTTTGCCTGGAGCTCTTAACAGACTGGACTTATGTAGTTCCTTCTGTGGAAGGGAACACTACTCTGGAAGTATCTGAAACCCCTTCCCTTATAAGAAGAGGTGTTAACACTTGCTGATAATCTTGTGGATATGGCTAAAGGGTGTATGATTGTGGTCATAAGCTAAGAGTTTACCACTTGTTGACAAATGTTGACTTATAGTTCTAACTTGTGAATGTTCAACGGCACTGCAGAAGATGGGGCTGAAATAATAATTTAAAAAAGTGAAACAGCATCCACTATTCCTCAGAACCTATGCAAACATAACATTTCTGTTACTTTCCAAATAAGTCTTATTTTCCTGAATGAACAGGAGATTTTGCCTTCTGGAAAATTGTGTGCTACTATTGCTAAGAAAACTTAAACAAGATACCAGCTATTCTGTCAGCTGAAAAAGAAAACAAAAAAGAGATTTCCCTTCTTTTAGGAATATAATCAGCGCATACACCGTGGAAAAGAAATTCCAATTACTGCATTAATGATAACAGTAGAAAGATTTGAATAATTAAATGATTATTGTGTACAGGAGTTTCATTGGGATTTGTAATTCACAAAACTTTTCAATTATTTAGGTGCATAATGTGTAAAAAGGTAAAATTGAAAAGCAAATTGAAAATCTCAGTAACTACTCTTGCTAGCCATGAATCTGCAAGATGTGCTGCTGGATCCTTTTGTTCTTCCAGGTGCTTAGAGACAAAATGTATCTGAATCTATACATGATAACTGGTAGATAATCACAGCTGAGTTTGGAAAACACACTCCCTTTTCAGGGTACGGGAGGCGCTGGAATCAGTGAGAAAGCTATAGAACAATGCTGCTATGAGGAACATAGGACACTGGACTGAAACAAACCACTTTGATCATTGAATTCTGCCACTATCATAGGCAACTCTATCATATAAACTTGTTCACCTTGTTCAGAAAATTATCAAGTGATTGCTCCTTCTTCCCTTAATTCTTTCTTCTTTTAGAGCTCAATCCTGAAACACACTTGCCTCCAGGCACAGTGCTTACCACTATGAATAGGGCTGGATAATTATTTTTCATTGAAACTTTTTCAATGAGAAATTGGGCGTTTGACAGAATGATTCCCCCCCACCATCCAAAAAGTGTCTGCTTGCTTTTAAAAAAAAATATTTTGTCAAAAAACAGAACAGCCCCCCCAATGAAATATTTCAGCTAAAATGTCATTATTTTTATGAAAAGTTGAATTTTCCATAGCAAATTTCAATGAAAATGAAAGCAATTTTTGTTTGTTAGTTTGTTGGTTCCCACTGAAAATTTAACACAGTCTTCTGACCAGCTTAAACCATGAGGGTGCATCTACGCTAGTAAATTAATTTTACTTAAGCAGGCTTAAGTCGACTTAATTTACTCTGCATCTACACTGGAGTTTCCTTAAGTCAACTTAAAGAAAAATTAAGTTGACTTAATAAGACCTTGTTTTAAGTCGACTTAAGGTTTAAGTCGACTTCTGAAGTCAACTTAAGCCAGTGTGGACATCCTAAGTCGACTTACAAGATAAGTCTACTTAGGGCAGGGGAAAAAGGGAGCCTCTAGCGGCTTGTCCTGGGGAAATTC
The DNA here is from genome assembly GCA_007922175.1 of Pelusios castaneus. Classification (NCBI taxonomy): domain Eukaryota; kingdom Metazoa; phylum Chordata; order Testudines; family Pelomedusidae; genus Pelusios; species Pelusios castaneus. Next base: position 6,931,925 of record ML685885.1, on the reverse strand, counting down.
AGTCCCGTGCAAGGCTGGTTCTCCCCAAGACCTGCAAGCCGCTAGCGGCTCGTCCTGGCTCCTTTCTCCCCGGGACCGCTCAGGTCCTGGAGAGAAGGGAGTGCGGGGCTTGCTTCTGGCCGGGACTCATAGACTTTAAGGTCAGAATGAAACAGTACGATCATGTAGTCTGACCTCCTGCAAAATGCAGGTCTCAAGACCTCACCCACCCACTCCAGCAATAGGCCACCAACCTATGAGTGAGTTATTTACCTCCTTAAATCATGATTTAAGGACTTTAAGATACAGAGAATTCACCGGTAGGTGAGCCGTGCCCTGTGCTACAGAGGAAGGTGAAAAACCCCAGAGCCCAGGCCAATCAGCCCTGGGGGAAAATTCCTTCCTGACCCCAAATATGGTGATCAGTTAAACCCTGAGCACGTGGGCAAGTCTCAACAGCCAGTTACCCAAGAAACAATTCTCTGTAATAACTCAGAACCCACCCCATGTACTCTCCCCTGTTAGGCCACTTGTATATCCACCACCCGTAACCAAATATCAGTCAATTTCCAAAATGGGCTAATCATACCATCCCCTCCATAAATTTATCAAGCTCAGTTTTGAAAGCAGTTATGGTTTTTGCCCCCACAACTCCCCTTAGAAGGCTATTCCAGAACTTTACTCCTCTAATGGTTAGAAACCTGTGTCTAATTTCAAGCCTAAATTTCTTGATGGACAGAACCATTTGTTCTGGTGTCCACATTGGTGCTGTACTCAAATAATTCCTCTCCCTCCCTGATATTAATTCCTCTGATATATTTATAGAGAGAAATCATATTCCCCCCTCAACCTGGGGCAATTGCCGGCACGGCTGTCCAGCTGATAGGGAAACTGCGGGGTTTCCCTATCAGCTGGAGCGCAGTCCTGGGCATAAAGGAGCCGCAGGGCTCCGTTCTGGCCGGGACTGCTGGGGTCCCGGAGAGAAGGGAGTCCCGCGCTCCTTCCTGCCAGGACCACTCGGGTCCTCAGCAGAAAGTAGCTGTGGGGCTCCCTTCAGCCGGGACCGCTCAGTCCCAGCAAAGAAGAGAGCATAGGGCTACCTTCTGCCTGGGACCTGAGTGGTCCCGGCCAGAAGGGAGTCAAGCTGTCCGGGCCAGAAGGGAGCTCCGTGGTCCCTTTCCCCTGGACTGCTCTGGGGCTTGCTGTCTCGGGGAGAGCTATCTGTGTGGGGCCAGCTCTCCCCAGGTCAATCCCCCCTAGCCTGGGGAGCCAAGGCTCCAAAGGAGCCTCGCCTCCCCCTGGACCTAACCAGTCGACTTAGAGAGTCTAGTGTAGACTCTCTAAGTTGACTTAGTAAGGCCAGCTTTAAGTCGACTTAAGAGTCCTGTGTGGAGTCTCTAAGTTGACTTAATAAAGTTGACTTAAAGTTGACTTAATAAAGTTGATTTAGTAAATTCGACCTAAATTTCTAAGTGTAGACATAGCCTGAGTGATTGCACTGATTTTAGTAGGACTACGTATTATGGACCTGATCCAAACATCATTGATTAAATGGAAAGATTTCCATTGACTTGTGTCATGTCCTATGTCTGATAGCAAATGATGGCTCAGTCCAGACCAAATTGGTTACAGTGATCAGTGACCAGTCACACATTCCCACTTGTTTTTTATGTCTTACTTCTGAATCCTATCTTGATTTGCTGACTGTGCTTCCACTCCAGCATTAGATTGGGAAAAACACTTTGTTTCCAAAGTACTATATTAAATCCAGATTTATTTTTGTATGTTCTCACCATTCGGAGCTTAACCCAAAGCCTACTGAAGTAAATGAGAATATTTCCATTGAGTTCAATGTGCATTGGATCAGTCCCTAAATAACTATTTGCACTGCAAACCAAACTTTTTCTTTCTTTCTTTCTTTCTTTCTTTCTTTCTTTCTTTCTTTCTTTCTTTCTTTCTTTCTTTCTTTCTTATATAACTCAAAATTCTTACTAAAGAAAGTATATTTTGTATACCAGAAAATCTAATAAAAGATGAAGGAATCTATATGAGACAGAAAAAAACAAGGACAGAAAGATAGAGAAATAAAGTAAAATGCTTGTTCATTAAGAATCCCTTGCTAAGAGTTTGGGAGGGTTTAAGAGTTTGGGAGTGGGACTATGTGCCACATAAATAAAATCTGAATAATTGATTTAACAGCTCTTTGTTTTCCAATGTGAAATGAAATGGAGCTTCTGGTATCTGCCTAATACAAACCACCCTCACAAGTATTTTTGATGTCAGATGCACCAGAAACATATATTGTGGGACAGTACGATTGTCCCAGTTTCCCAACCCAGGGGATGGTCCAATAAGGATAGTATTGAGACACGTTGGCCAGTTGCAATATGAGAAAAGTTTAACTGGTACTCTTCATGCTAAACTGGAGTTTTTTGAGGGTGGGAGGCACAACGAAACTAAGCTATAAGTATCACAGCCACCCATAAACACTACACAAAGCGTCATTCTTTTCTTATTTCACACTGGGATAATTCCACTGGCTTCACTGGAGCTATTCCTGATTAAGATTTATTTTAGTGAGAAAAGAATCAGGATCAAGAGTTTCTCTGTTCAGGGTTGTCAATTTGACATCTTTTACCACCACTGAATTTAAAAAGTGAGAAGATAAATGGTTCTTTTTAAAGATGAAAATGAGCGGCTGAAAGGGCCCAAAGCCTCTGATCAAAGCTTCAGCTGAAACTTTAACATAAATATTCACATCTATTTTACAGCTTCACAACAATGAGTGCTTGGATGATTGAGTTTTATGAGGAGTTAAGTTTGTTTCTTTCAGTTATAGCTCTAATTAAAATGCAGATAAGGACACTGAATAGCAAAAGCCGCTCATTTACCAACTGTTGGTGATGCAAAGCTGGGCTCTTGTCACCGAATAACATTTTAAAAATCCCTAGGCCCACTGGACCAAGTACATCCTTGGCTAGACTCCATTGTTTATAATGGAATGATACCAGGAAAGAGTCTGACTCCTTATTTTAAGGCAGGGAAAGGGGAGGAAGCATTCATCCAATGTACACAGGCAAAGATAATGGTGGGAGCTTGGTGGAGGTGAAGTGAGGCAGCTGAGAAAGAGGAAAGAGGACAAGCTTAGAGGAGAAAAAAGTTACTATAGAGAGTGCATCTGTTCTGGTAGCTAAGCCACTTGCATTTCAGACTACAGGAGAATGAATAGAGTGTGGACTGAAGTGCAGCACCATAATACCCCCATGTGGACAGTGCAAGCACAAATGGAAACCTTCTGAGTTTGCATTATCACAGTTCTCTTCAGTCAGGACTACAGTAGTGTGAATTGGAAACCCTTCATCATCTTTACACCTTCACCTTTACACCTTCATCATCCACATGGGGCAGCATTTTGGTCTGCACTTCTATTCCCTGCTATTTGCATGAATTTTTCTGGGAGAAAATCCCACTTCATCAGATACTTGAAAATGGTCTTCAAGTGTCTGACGAAGTGGGATTTTCTCCTACAAAAGCTCACACGATAAATAAATTTGTTAGTCTTTGAAAGTGCCACTGGAATCCTTGGCTATGGCTACACTAGAAAAAGTTAGGTCGACTTTAAGTCGACTTAAAGTCGACCTTATTAAGTCAACTTAAAATGGTTACCTTGAACGGAGACTTAGTAAGTCGACCTAACTGCCCTTAAGTCAACTTAATAAAGTTGATTTAAAGGTTAATCCATGTCCACACTGTGCTTAAGTCGACCTAAGGAGTTGACTTAAGGGTTAGGTTGACCTAACCGGCAGTTCTTACTAAGTCGACCTAAGCTTTCATTAAGTCGACTTAAGGAATTTCTTAAGTAGACTTAATGAAAGTCCAGTGTGGACAGGGAGTAATGTAGGTCGACTTAAGGGCTATGTCTACACCACAAAAAGTAAGGTCGACTTTATGTCAACTTAAAGTCGACCTTATTAAGTCGACTTAACAAAGTGGATTTAAATGTCCACACTGGGCTTAGGTTGACCTAAAGAAGGGTTAGGTCAACCTAAGAGGCTTAAGTCGACCTAATGAATGGTTCTTATTAAGTCGACTTAAGCTTTCATTAAGTCGACTCAAGGAATTTCTTAAGTCGACTTAATGAAAATCTGGTGTGGACGTGGCTTTGTTTAAGTCGACTTAAGCCTCCTTAAGTCAACTTAATTTGCAAGTGTAGACATAGCCAAGGCTACTTAAGTCGACCTAAATTGCCATTGTAGACATACCCCTTGTTTGTTTTGCTGAACTAGACTAACATGGCTACTCCTTTGGAATTGCTATTCCCCTTCCTCTAGGCTGAACAATGTAGACATAGACTCAGAAGATACAGGTTCAATTCCCTGCACTGCCATAATCACCCTTTATAACTTGGGTAGCTCATTTATTCAGTCTCAATTCAATAGTTGTTGTAATCATTCCTAGGAGTTATTGAGTACTTCTTGAGTAAATGGAGGCACTCACTCTTCTAGTCTCACTTCACACCCGTGCCCACCAAGTGCTGGTGAAATAATGAAAGAAATACGCCAGTGGAAAAAAAATTGAAACTATTTTTGCAATTAATAGCATCAAGTTCATTCCACTATAACTGAGAGGATCAGATTATTTCTTACTGTGAAGTCATATCTACTAAATGTTGGTGAAAATGATTGCATATCACCAAAGCTTCCATCATTTTTGCATGGTTCAAGCCATACCAAAAAAGTTCACACTAGGAAAAGGATCAGTTATGATTCTCTGTTTGTGATTCTCCTCTTTAAAACATTTCAATCATCTAATCAGGGAGACAAAATAATAACACGTTACTGAGGTTATCAACTGCACTATGAATACTGAACAGAGAAGAGTGAAAGCAAACAATTTGCAAACATCCCACAATCTGAAAACGTTTTATCCAGATTGTTTGGCCAATTGCCATGAAGAATCAATCGATCAAAGAAAAGAGTTTGCAAATGATTCACTAACCACAGAAGGGATTAATTTGTAATGAATATTGTTGGTAACAAATAGTTTGACCATCTGTGCCACTAATGGATGCCCTGCAATGGAGGAGAGGAAGATGGACAACAGATTAAATTTTGCAGAGGGAGGAGGTAGGGAAAAACAGATCAAAATTATTTCATCAGTCAGACTGTATTTTTTGTTTCATACATTTTGAAACCTAGCCTGAAGTGGTAATTTTAACTGAACTCTCCCTCCATATGAGTTCATATTGAAGTGCTAGTGAAAAAAGACCCTTGACTATGTCTACACTTGTTAATTTAAATCGACTTAGTGCGTCTACACTTAAAATTAAAGTCGACTTAAAGGGGAACTTAGAAAGTCGACGTAGAGCGTCCACACTGGACGCCTAGGTCGACTTCTAGGGTCTTAGGGGGACCTAGGGGAGGTCCACGGGGGCAGGGGGGGCACCACCTGCACAATGCCAGGGGGCTCAGCTTTGCCCCATTATACATAAGTACAATGGGGCAAAGGGGGTCAGGGACCCTGGCAGGGCATAGGGGCAGGGTGGGCAGGGCTCTGCCCTGCCCTGTGGGGGAGCATGCCTGGCTCTTCCTATGCCCTCCCCCGGCAGGGAGGGCATTGGTGTAGCCCTGGTGTAGCCCTAAGTCGACTTAGGGCTACCCCACGTCTATACTGGCTTAAGTTGACTCTAGGGAGTCGACAGAAGCCTTAGGTTGAATTTAAAGGAGGTGTTATAAAGTCGACTTAATTTTAATTAAGTTGACTTTATTTTCCTTAAGTCGACTTAAGCAAGCTCCTTAAGTCGACTTAAGAAAACTGTAGTGTAGACGCAGGGTAAATTAAGTTGACTTAAGCAAGCTTAAATCGACTTAATTTACAAGTGCAGATGCAGCCCTTGTCATAACAAAGACATATTATTACATCCTAGGCAATATCAGTGGGTTTGACCAAATACCCATCCCTCCTCTGCAGTATATTGAAAAACTTCCCATTAGAGTTGGTCAGGAATTTTTCAAGGAAATGTTTTTAATTGAAAAATGCCAGTCCATCGAAACCAAAACTATTCAGAGGAATGTACCAGTTTAGATTAATTTCACCCTTTTAAATTTCAAAGTAAAGAAAATAATAACTTTAAATGCTTTGATCAACCTGATCCAAAAATTTGGACAGATACTCAGTTAATGTATATTTTCTGAGATTTTGACATTTCCTCCAGTTTGGGATGGACATTTTTTTTTTTTTTCAAAATCTCAAAAATTGTCACAGGACAGGAAAACCATTCCCTGCCCAGATCTAGTTTCCTTGAATATCTCATAGGTTCTGATATAACACATTTAATTAAAATCCTTCCTATGACTTCAGTGGGCTTTGGATCAGGTTCTTACTGTATGTGAATATATGTACTTAGGGAGGCAATCAGGAAGTGGTTTTAGAGTTTCTCGGAAACCATAATGCATGCAATTCCATTGCCTTCTCCCTGCTTCAGCTCCCCCTGCCAGTGAAACGGTCACCTGAAGAGACAGGCTCTTATTAGGCCTAGTATGCTGCTGCTGTGAGGACAGATATTGCCCTGAGTGTCCTATGACTAGCTAGGTACAGCGGACTACTCTGCTCATTCAGAGTGATATTTCTTTGCAAATTTCTAATATGTAGCAGGGAGCAGGTATCACTTCATGTCCCATTTGATATCAGAGCTAGGACATGCCTGGCAATAGCTGGCAAGAGAACAGAGGAGTGGGAAATATTGTGAGCAAAAAACATACTGGATACCAGGCAACCAAGCTTCCCTTTGAATGAATGGGATACTGTTCTGCACACACCACAGTCCATGTTAGCCCAGTGTGAAACATACTTTGCAAAGAAAAAGTTGGTAGCCTTGAGTCTAATAGTCCTTCCCCAGCCCAGGAAATAGAAATGCTATCAGTTATTTGTATTATTGATTCTTTAATACAATGTGTGTCACCAAAAGTTGTCTTCTTTTCCTATTGTCCTCTGCATGATGTCGTGTCCAATCTCATAATGTGCTGTCAACAGGCATCATGACAAAAGCCAACTTCATGTACCATGACAAGATGAGGCAGAGGTCGCCCTGATGCTGTGTGGTGCAGCTATTCAGAGTTTCTCAGCAATGCTTGGAAAGGGGTTTTACTGGCAAATCCCCTGCCTAGCACGCAACACTGAAATATTGGCCGTTCTGGTGAAGTTAATCATCTGCTTAGGTCCTCCAGATCATTTATTTGTGGAGTTATTAGTTTGTTGTGAGGGTATTGGACAACAAGCAAACCTCAGCGTGTTGCTCCTCCTACCTGACATTCTATCACCTCTATGCCCTTCCTGTGCTGCTGCAGCAACCAACACATTACTATCCTCCTGCTAGGAGCATGTGGAATATATGGTATATCCTGCTGCATTGCCACAGATAAGGCCTTTCCATGGATCACAAAGGGCTAGATTGTCACAGGTTCAACACCACAAAATAACTGTCCTTGCTTGGCTCTGTTCAGATTGTGATTCCCCACTGTGAGGAAGATGGAAAGAAGGAGGGCAGGAAAAGGGGAGAAGTGGGAGGAGCTCTTTTGCTGACCCTCCTACTCCCCAGCCAGAGTAACAAAGAGTAAGCTGAACAAACAAGGAGTCTGCGGACCCTTTTAAAGATTGACAAATGTATTTATCACATGAGCTTTTGTGGGAGAAAATCCCACTTTGTCAGACGCTTTAAAGATGGGGAATTTACAGAATGGGAGGAAAATAAATGCAGGGAAGTCTAAATCATAGGATGAGGTCAGACTGTTACAGCAAGTCAAAGCAGTTAGAATCATAGAATCATAGGGCTGGAAGGGACCTCATGAGGTCATCTAGTCCAATCCCCTGCTAAAAGCAGGACCACTCCCACTAAATCATCCCAGCCAGGGATTTGTCTAACCAAACCTTAAATATCTCCAAAGACGGAGATTCCACCACCTCCCTAGGCATCCCATTCAATGCTTCACCACCCTACTAGTGAGGAAGTTTTTCCTAATATCCAACCTCAACCTCCCCAGCTGTAATTTGAAACCATTGCTCCTTGTTCTGTCCTCTGTTACTACCAAGAACAGCCTAGCTCCCTCCTCTTTGGAGCATCCTTTCAAGTAGTTGAAGGTTGCTATCAAATCCCCCCTCAGTCTTCTCTTCTGCAGACTAAATAAGCCTAGTTCCTTCAGTCGCTCCTCGTAAGTCATGTGCCTCAGCCCTCTAATCATTTCCATTTCCCTCCGCTGGACTCTTTCTAATTTGTCCACATCCTTTCTGTAGTGGGAAGCCCAAAACTGGACACAGTATTCCAGATGCGGCCTCACCAGTGCCGAATAGAGGGGAATTACCACATCCCTCGATCTGCTGGCAACACTCTTACTGAAGCAGCCTAATATGCCATTGGCCTTTTTGGCAACAAGGGCACACTGTTGGCTCATATCCAGCTTCCCATCCACCATAACCCCCAGGTCCTTTTCTACAGTGCCGATCACTCCCCAGCCTGTAGCAGTGCATGGGATTTTTCCATCCTAAATGCAGGAATTTGCACTTGTCCTTGCTGAACCTCATGAAGTTTCTTTTGGCCCAGTGTTCCAATTTCTCTAAGTCTCCCTGGATCCTGTTCCTGCCCTCCAGCATGTCTACCATTCCCCCCAGCTTGGTGTCATCCGCGAACTTACTAAGCATGCAACCTATCCCATCATCGAGATCATTAATAAAGATGTTGAATAGAACTGACCCCAGGACCGACCGCTGGGGCACTCCACTCATTATTGGTTGCCAATTAGACATCAATCCATTGATTCCTACCTGTTGAGCCTGTTGATCTAGCCAATTTTCTATCCATCTTATGGTCCACTCATCAAACCCATATTTCCTTAACTTGCCAACGAGAATGCTGTGGGAAACTGTATCAAAAGCCTTGCTAATTTTGAGATATACCACATCAACAGCTCTTCCCACATCCACAAATCCAGTCATCTCATCATAGAAGGCAATCATGTTGGTCAGGCACGATTTGTCATTGGTGAATCCATGCTGACTGTTCCTGATCACTATTTTCCTCCAAGTGTTTCAGGATGGATTCTTTGAGGACCTGCTCCATGATTTATCCCAGGATTGAGGTGAGGCTGATCGGTCTGTAGTTCCCCAGATCCTCCTTTTTCCCTTTCGTGAAGATAGGTACTATATTTACCTTTTTCCAATCCTCCGGGACCTCCCCCATTCACCATGAGTTTTCAAAGATAATGGCAAGCGGCTCTGCAATCACTTCCGCCAACTCCCTCAGCACCCTCTGATGGAGTTCATCCAACCCCATAGACTTGTGCACATCCAACTTCTTTAAGTAGTCCCTAACCTGACCTTCCATCACCAAGAGCCGCTCTTCTTTTCTCCATTCTGCATTACCCAGCGTAGTTGTTTAGATTCAAACAGTGGAGAACAGCATATAGAGGGAGATGAGATCAAATTACCTGTTGTAATACAAAAAAACCCAAAAAACCCTGAGATCCCTATTTAGCAATGGTGTCAAATCTGCATATCAATTTGCAATAAAACTCCAAAGGCATGTGAGCTTTATATTATTATTGTTTATTATTTATATTATGGTAAGACAGAGAAGCTCCCTATGGATCTGGGCCACATTGTGCCAGAGCACAAATACTAATTTTGAAGTGGGTTTCTGCCCCAAAGAGTTTACAGTCAAGGTTACAAGTACATGAATGAAGAAACAGAGCCTAGGGGGAAGAAGAAAAAGGGAAAACTATAGCAAACACATTTTGGTACAATGAATATTATGGGTGGCTCACCACCTATCAGATAGAAGTGTTAGTTTCAGGTCTTACTAAATGTGAGATTTTGGATGAGATTTACAGGATGATAAGGTGATGGGTGCATATTTTTTTTAATTCATTCCCACATATTTATAAATTAATACATTTTAAGGCTAGAAGGGATCATAACAGTCCCTTTATAACCATCTAGTTTGAATTCCTGCATAACACAGACCAGAGAACCTCACCCAATGAGTCCTACATAACATCCTTCTCTTGTGGTTGAGCCAGAGCATATCTTCAGGAAAAAACATCCAGTCTTAATTTAAAGACATTCAGTGATGGAGAACCCACCACATATGTTTTTGCAATGGTTATACACTCTCACTGTTAAAAATGTATTCCTTATTTTTAGCCTGCATTTAGCAAATTTCCAGCAATTGCCTTTGTCTTCAAGATTGTGAATATTTCAAAAAGCTCCGACAAACATACTTTATCCTCATTATCTCCCAATATAGCTTCTAAATGGCAAAGTACACTCAAAATTCTTTGATATTCCCTTACTTATTTAGTTTGAGATTAACTGGATTGCCATGCTGTTTCATAGAACTAGATTATGAAAACAGGAGAAATGTAGTGGTTCCTAAAGCCTTCTTTTCTCCTTTCAGTCCATCTTTGCTGCCATCAAGCCATGCAGATATAGGGATAAGGATAATAAATAAAATAGATAAAAGAATATAGCCAAGTAGAAGCATAAGTTTATAACTGTAAGATTATTACAAGAATGAGTTAATTCTGCATTAGTTTCCCCTTTTCTAGTTACAATCTACATGAAGTGAATAGACAAATTGGTCCCATTTTCTGTTCTTATGATGGGTTTTCTCATCAAAAGTGAGTTACTTAAGCATTTTATTGCCTGATATATTTGGTGAATTATGATGGTATGTCAAGGATATTTAACCTTTCTTAGTATTGTGTGTCTTGATTGACTGCCTGCTCACTATTTCCCTGCACATATAAAGCTGTAAACACTAATGCAGCAAAATTATTTCTTTGCACAGAAAGACAAAGATGGCTGCTTTCTGCTGGTCTGGAAACAAAATAAGATGTCACTGTACTGTAGTGCAGATTGAGATGAAGAAGGTTTATTATTATACCTGGTATTGTAAAATGAAAGGGCACTATCATGGATGTAAGGCTGATGAAAGCTGAGATCCTTGGATGGAGAAATATTGAGTCACAGCATTTGTAGTGGCAATTTAAGCATACACGACTTGCCTTACCAAAGCACATTAGTGCTGATGTGAAGAATGCTCTGAGTCACATTTACTTCCCTTTGGTGGCCCTGGCATTGCCTTCACACAGGTCTAGATATAAAAGAACAATCTATTAATCTATTACACACCATAGCTAGGACAAGCAAATACAGTATTACTTGGCTGGATTCTGCAATGCTTACTCAACAGTCGCCTCACATGAGCAAACTTTACTCTTCTGATTAAAGTTTCTAGAACCAGGACCATGAAGTGTGGTTATTCCAAAGAAAAAGACAGGTTGTTAGACATGCAACTCTAGGGAAAAGGAAGCATCCATAGTCATAACAACACCCAAAGCACTGAATAGTGTGTGTGGACTGGTTTAACAGGTTCTAAGCAAAAGCCAAGGTTGCCTAAATCGAATGTGATAAAGATACCATCAGTCCCCTACAACACTGTCCGCCAATTGTGCCCTGTGTAGAGATATAAACAAATCATGTGTAAAGGCTATTAACACATTGATCATGGAACGAGGTCTAAAACCAGATTTATGACTAGTCAAAATATTATTCCTTACATTCCATTCCATTAACTGTGTATAAACATGTTCAGGCAATTTAGATAATAGGGAAACAGAGCAAAATCAGTACCCTAGGGTGAAATATTTAAAGAACTGGTGTCATTCTGAGCTTCATGTCCAGATGTAAACTGACTGTAACAACAAATTTATCACTGAAAGGCTAACGGGAGGGAGCAATCAGCTGATATGTTCTAAAATCTTCCATACCAATATAAGGCACTATGACCATACAACAATAGAATTTATTGGAACACATCTACAGAATGAGATTTGTGTGTGTGTGTGTGTGAGAGAGAGAGACAGAGAGAGAGAGAATTGAAGATCTCTATAGGTGACTATTTGTCAGACATCCTGCTATTTTCTCACAACCCTGATATCTAATGTTGTTTTTTTCAGTCTGCTTTTAAATGACTTAAGCAATGGTCCTTCTACATTTCTCATTTAGGAGGTTATTTCTGAGTCTAGTCTCATTTTCCTACTAAGAATAGGATTACAAGGAATGTTCAGGAGTTTCCAATATCAAAAATTGAATTTCCATCCCAAACACTTCATCAGAAATTTTGCCTCAATGATTATTTCCATCTGTGTTCTGTGGGTGTGTATGAGCGAATCCATAAAGTATTGGAGAACATATATTTTGTCTTGTATAGGTGAATGACTGATGCTTCACAGAAATGAATGTTAATATTACTCTATATAACATTTTCACACATGCGGTGTGAATCATATGGATTGTTTACTAGTGGTTCTTTAATAATCAAAGAATAACCTGACATTGTGTTTCACAGTTAGATCTGTCACTGGGGCTTGATCCAAACCCCAGTACAATGAATGGGGCATTTTTCACGGACTTCAATGGGCTTTGGAGCAGTCTCCTGTAATCTTACATCTACCATGGGAACCACAGAAAGACCCCTTGTATTTAGGAAATTCCATTTCCTTTTCACATATGAGGTACTTTCCCTTGCTAAGAACAAATTATTTCATCTGATACTTCATGCAAACAGCCCCATGGAGAAGTTTCTCTTCACTAATGCAGCCCTCCAAACAGCAATGCTAAGGAACTCTGCTCACCTGAATGAGTTTTTCAACAACATAGTGATCCCATTTATCTACAAATGGAGCTATGCTATAATGGATTGGAAGTGACTGTGTTTTAGCCAGGTCTCTCAACTCAGCTTGTAGTATGGAATGATTTTAAATGGACCAGTGGTCTGTTACAGCATGAATATTTCCTGTATTCCATTTTAGAGAATCACATTTTTTGTCTGTCCTTTCACAGAAGTCAAAGGTGATATTCCCCCTTTCCTCTCAACTTCTTGGACAATTGCATGCCAGACCCTAATGCTTATTGATTACTTTTATCACTTTCCATTGATTGGATGTGTCCATAGTTATGCAAAAGGAGTATTGACCATGTAGTAATTATCCTCTAATGGGGGTCAATGAAGGTCACTAGTGGAGCTCGCCTTTCTTGATTTTTGTTAATTTGTTTTATTGGGATTTTGTTTTTCTCATTTTTGGAATTGATCTTCTCTTTTTTGGTGCCTTTATATATGCCACACAATATTTAAGTTGTTTACAAGCTGTGCAGCATTTTGAACTGTCTCAGTTATCTAGGCCATCTTTTTGAGTGAAAGCCCCTCTAGTTAACATTAGGTAAAGCATGTGCCCACCCCAAGCCATACCTCATGATCAATAAACACACATAACACCTACAAATATATATGGTGATACATAATAAAAACACTAAATTACATAAATAATGATACTTTATTTTTCCCTGAGCAAGGAGCTAAGCCTTCTCTGGAGCACCTGGCCACTACCTGCCCCATGATCCCGCCTCTTCCTGTCCCTCATGGGCTGAGGGTAATGAAGCTGGACCAGGCCAAGGCCACCTGCTCTAGGCCCCTCTTCCATGGGGCTGTTCCTCTCAGGCTGGATTCCTGGCTTGGCGGTGGGGCAGGAGGCTGCTTCTTCACTCCAGATAACTCAGAACTCAAGTCTGTTCCTCCACTCCAGCCAGAGTGAAGCTCAGGGGGGAGAGGGGCTATGACCATCCAGTGTAGAGGTTGTGAGAAGACGCTCCTCCACTTAGGCCAGCATGGAACTCGAGGTTTCTTCACATAGCTTGAAGCTTGGGGGGGACTAAATGACCTCAATATTATTGAAGATTCCTGCCCCCCCTGTAATCTTTGGCATCTTCCTCCAGGGTGTCTCACACCTTAGTTTGGGAACCAATGAATTAGACAATATCCATTGCAGTTGCTCACCACTAGATTTCAGGAATTTTATATAAAAATTAAAACATTATTACCATCCACAGAAAGAGTTTTATTTTTTTTCCCCTTTGAGACAATTGGCTAGATTGTGGCTCAAACTCCATGACCACTCAAAGGTTCAGAATCAGTGAAATCCCATAATACAGAAATTTCCTGGGCTTTGGGTGCATAGAAGTAGGTATGGCGATCTGCCTGCTTCCTTCTTTTTTGGAACAGGTGAGTTTGGAGGGAAGGTAAGTGGACAGGGATTGGCCAAAATCTTGACTCTACCTTCCACTTACTGGACAGAGTAGCTGATCCAGCACAGCATGTGTGAGTAATAATTTACCATTGGTGCTGGCTAGCAGTATGTTATCACTCCTTGGGACCACAGAAGAAATAGGAACATAATTACAATGCAATTCTTTCATTGTTGTTGTGGTTGTTATTATTGTTCTCATTTGTCATGCTTTAAATTAGATTTCAAACTCTTATTGGCAGAGCCATATCTTCATCTGTGTTTGCACAGCACCTAATATGATGGTGTCCTGTTGCTAGGTGAGGACTTTGGACAACGTGGCAATAAAAATGTTAATTAACAATAACTGGATTGAAACAGACATCAGCAAGTAACAGAACTTGGAAGCTGCAAACCTACATTGCATTGCAGCTGGTGATCTAGGAGGGAAAAGACGCATGGCAGCAAAATTTACATAGCAATTTGCATTTTCAAATTACTATATAATAATTAAGTCCTAATTTTGCCATCAGATGTGCACAGGGAAATCTCATTTACTCCCGTATGTCTAGCATTTGTCTAACTACAGATTGCCCGCTGGGCCACCCACTGCCCAGGTTTGCTGATGCTCTTCCAATTTGTTCTGTAGAAGGACTAGAATACCTTTTCATTATTGTCTGTATTGTCTTTTGTGCACATGATATAAGAATGAATTTGTTCACATAAAGTTTGTGGCAAATGGCATGCTAAGTAAATACCTTACATGTTATTTCCAGGTTAGTTCCAAGCAGCTTTGTTATTAAAGAGTGGCAAGCTAAATTTGGCGATTCTTGTGGATGCATGCAGAACATTTCTGTAGGTTAGAACTGACACATCTTAAAGTATTAGATTGTCCGAGAAAGCCCTAGATATTAGTTTCATTCAAAAACGAATATGAAAACTAAGCAGATCAATTCATTAGGAAGTTACTTTTAACTTGAGGTGTAATTACAGATGAAAAGTCAAGATGTTGGAAGGGAATGTATCGTAAACACTTTTCACAGCCACAGCTTGTTCCTTGCTAGCTGAAGAGGGAGTTTCTGCAAGTGCTTTACTTATTTCATCTGTACAGATCTCACAACTTTAGCTTTGAAACTGCCTGGAAATTCCCATGGCTTTTGCTCACATTGGCTTTTATATTATCCCACTGCTCACAGTTGATGTGGGTCAAGTAGAAAAAAGCTGATTTTTCTTTGCCAATCAAACCAGGTTATTTCTAATTTACCCTTTGAACTATGTCATACCTTTTGTGACTCCTTTGAAAATGACAGGTCACATAAAGAGATATTTCGTGAGGAAGGCCAAAAGGTTGTCTTGTTCTCCTATAAGCATTGTTTAAACCACTTTACTATGCAATCCTTTGTGTAGGTTGTGTGTAAGAGCTATGATGCCTTTTATTTGAATTATTTATTAAAAGACAGGCACAGCTATTGCTGTGAATGGTGGTGGCATAACAACCAAAAATAGGTACCATATTATTTGGCCAATACTCATACATTACAAAAAATATTGATTGCAATGGGGCTATTCATGAATTATGTAATTATTAATTATGTTTGTTATGGTAGTGCCTGAGGCCCAACCAAAAATTGGACCCCTTGTGATAGGTGCTATACAAACATGGAGTAGCACATGATCCCTGCCTGGGAGAGTTTAAAAATCTAAATAGACAAGGTAGAACATACCAGACTGGTGAATGATAGGGTGGCAGCAAATTTTAGTTAGTTCCACATTTTTTATTTTGGGGGGTAAGGAGGGGGCATTATTTATGAGAGGATAAAATGCATAGAAAGAAAAAGGAAGTGAAAGATATAAAGGGGACAGATGATGGAAGAAGAGAGTAAGAAAGGTCAAGGAGATTGAAGCTAAGGTAAAAGGCATTAGGAGGGAAGGGGAGGGAAAAGGTTGGAGTAAACAACCAATGAACACAGGGCCTAGAAAGTCCATGTTGTTCTAAAGCAGTGGTTTTGAAACATTTTTTAACTCAGGAGTCAGTTGAAAAAAAGTCATTTATGCCCACAACCTACCAATTACAAGAAAGAGTCCTACAAAAAGTGGAGCTAGGTCAAATCACAAAGGATGACTATAAACAAATAACACAATTGTGTAAGAGAAAAATCAGAAAGCCCAAGGCACAAACTGAGATGAACTAGCTGAAGACATAAAGGGTAACAAAACCCTCACATTTTTAAAATACATTAGAAACAAAATGAAGACCAAGGACAGCGTAGAACTGTGACTCAACAAAGAAGGAAAAACAATAACACAAAATGTGGAAATGATTTCTTTGTTTTGGTCTTCACTGAGAAGATTGGTGGTGATGGGATGCTGGATGGAGGGGAAGGCAGTAAAAATGAGATAGGATCAGAAGCTAAAATAGGGAAAGAACAAGTTAAAAATTACTTAGACAAGTTAGATGTCTTCAAGTCACCAGGACCTGATGATATGCACTCTGGAATACTCAAGGAGCTGACTCAGAAGATATCGGAGCCATTGGCTATTATCTTTGAAAAATCATGGAAGATTGGAGAAGTCCCAGATGACTGGAAAAAAGAAAATACAGTGCCCATCTATAAAAAGGGAAATAAGGACAACTCAGGGAATTATAGACCAGTCAGTTTAACCTCTGTACCAGGAAAAATAATGGAGCAAATAATTAAGGAGTCAGTTAGCAAACATCTAGAAGAGAATAAGGTGTTACGTGATAGTCAGCACAGAGTTGTCAAGAACAAATCATGTCAAACCAAAGTGATAGCTTTCTATGATGGGGTAACAATCCTTGTGGATAGAGGGGAAGCAGTAGATGTGGTATATCTAGATTTTACTAAGGCTTTTGATACAGTCTCACATCACCTTTTCATTAACAAACTAGGGAAGTACAACCTGGATGGAGTTACTATAAGATGGGTGGAAAACTGGTTGGCTAACCACACCCAGAGAATAGTTATCAATGGTTCACAGTCATGCTGGAAAGACATAACAAGCAGGGTACCACAGGGTTCAGTTCTGGGTCTGGTTCTGTTCAATATTTTCATCAATGATTTAGACGATGGGATAGAGAGTACACTTATAAAGTTTGCCAATGATACCAAACTGGGAGGGGTTGCAAGTGCTTTGGATTATAGGATGACAATGAAAATTATTTGGACAAACTGGTGAAATGGTCTGAGGTTAATAGAATGAAATTCAATAAAGAAAAGTGCAAAGTACTCCACTTGGGAAAGAACAATCCATTGCATACATACAAAATGGGTAATGACTACCTAGGAAGGAGTACTGTGGATCTGGGTGTCATAGTGGACCACAAGCTAAATATGAGTCAACAGTGTAACACTGCTGCAAAAAAAAGCAAACACCATTCTGGGATGTATTAACAGGAGTATTGTAAGTAAGACACGAGAAGTAACTCTCCCGCTCTACTCTGCACTGATTAGGCCAAACCTCAAGTACTGTGTCCAGTTCCGAGCACCTCATTTCAGAAAAGATGTGGACAAATTGGAGAAAGTCCAGAGAAGAACAACATGAATGACTAAAGGTCTTCATTTTTTCCATTTATTCCTATTCTGGGTTTCTTAACTTTTAAGCAGTTACTGATCCATGAAAGGACCTTCCTTCTTAACCCATGACTGCTTAACTTCCTTAATAACATCTGCTGAAAGACCTTGTCAAAGACTTTCTAAAAATCCAGGAACACTATATGGACTGGATCATCCTTATTCTCATGTTTGTCGATTTACTCAAAGAACACTAATAGATTGGTGAGGCATGACTTCCCTTTTTAAAAAAAGCAGTGTTGATTCTTCCCCAACAAATAATGTTCATCTATGTCTCTGGTGATTCTCTTTTTTACTATCGTTTCTACCAATTTGCTCAGTAGTGAAGTTATGCTCACCGGCCTATAATGACTGGGATCTGCTCAGAAACTTTTTAAAAATCATTGTTACATTAGCTACCTTCCAGTCATCTGGTACAAAGGCTTATGTCAGCAATAGGTTACATACTATAATTAGGAGTTCTACAATTCCATATTTGAGTTCCTTTAGAACTCTTGAAAGAATACCATCTGGTCCTGCTGACTTCTTTCTATTTAATATATCATTTTTTCCCTAAAATCTCTTCTACTGACAGAACAACATGTTGATTTCTCACTCAAAAAGGATGGCTTTGATGGGGTCTCTCCCCCACATCTTCTGCACTGAAAACCGATTCAAAGAATTCATTTTTATTCTCTGCAGAGACCTTTTCTTGATTGTTTGGTAACCCCACTGTCTATTTGGCAGGCATCTTGATTCTGATGTGCTTAAAGAAATTCTTACTGTTACTTTTTGTATCTTTAGCATGTCATTCTCAAATTCTTTCTCGGCCAGCCTTATTATACCTTTGACACCTTACCTGAAATATTTTCGGTACTTCACTAGGTTTTGATTTTCTAATTTTAAAGGATGCCTTTTTGCTTCTAGCTTCCTCCATTATTCTGCTGGTTAGCCACTGAGTCATTCTTTTCCTCCTCTTATTGTCTTTCCTTATTTGAGGAATGCATTTAGTCTGAGCCTCCATTGCAGTGATTTTAAAAAGTGTCCATGGTGTTAGCAGGCATTTAACTCTTGTGACACCTCCTTTCTGTTGCCATCTAACAGGCATCTTCATTTTTGTGTAGTTCCTCTTTTAGAAATTAAATGTTACTGTGGTGGGCTTTTTTGATACTATCCCTACTACAAAGATGCTCAATTTAATTAAAATATGGTTACTAATACCAAGCCATTCAGATACAGTCACTTCTTAGACCAGATCCTATGCGTTCCTTAGGAATAAATGAAGTATTCCCTCTCTCTTTCTGGGTTTGGGGACAAACTGCTTCAAGAAGCATCGTAAACCACTAGATTTTATTTATAGAAAACAACAATGCAACCTCAACTAAGAGTCTGATCAGATATCTCTTACTAAAGTAAAATGCCCATTCGTTTCTGAGGAACTGCAAGAAATGAAGACTGTGACCCTATATTGGGACTGGTAGGTTCTGCTCTATTGGGGAAAAGAAAGCATATTACATTGTGCCGATTTCCTCTCCCCGCCCCCCACACCCATAATTCTTTCCCTACTTTCACTTACTGATGGAATAAGGACATCTAGAGGACTCCTCTCAGGTTGGCTCATTCAGCAATATTAAGTGAACTTTGTTTTATGTTCAGACAGTTTAGCAATAATGCCTTTTAGATGACTAATTTCTGTCAAACATGTCAAAAGTGTTTTTTCAGATGCAGTGCATTCACTATGGCATCAGCTAGCGGCTTTCTGTTCAATGTCCAAATGCATATTAAGTGGATCAAGAATAAAGTCATAGGTGTCCCCAATACGGAGACTGTCTTGCAGAAAAGAGACAGCAGCGCTCCACCCACAAGCAGTGTTATCATAGCATCTCCATTAGTTTTCTTTCCCATTCAGTGTCTGTCAGTTTGGCTTTCCGATTGGCACAAAAATAATTAGTTCACAACATTGCTGCTGTGGAGAAACAGAGTGAAAAACAGGTTACAAGTCTAGCAGAGTGTTGTGAAAACATATGCCCACTTAAGAAGATGACTCCTCATGGCCCGTTTTATGACCGAGCTGGCAGCTCTTTCTATCCCCGCAATGAGACTCAGTGATGAATTATGTAATTATAGCTTAAATGATCATGGCTCGTCATAGTTAAAATGATCATGAAAATGGATAAGAACA
>ML685885.1:6897193-6907570 GCA_007922175.1 Pelusios castaneus | reverse complement strand
CTTTCTTTCTTTCTTTCTTTCTTTCTTTCTTTCTTTCTTTCTTTCTTTCAGTCAAAACCTCAAATTGTAACAAAAACCATTTTCAACATGAAATTTTCAGTCGGGTCTGTTCCAAAAGGAGATTTAGAGTTAATAGTAACGTCCCTTGCATCCTTATATGGTCTACTTTGAACTTTGCCTAGAAATAGTGAGAGCTATACAACAGCTTATTTCTTTCCCAGAGCAAGGAGGTGTAGTAAGCATTGAGAATGTTTAGGGAAAGGATGCCTAATTTGTCTCTAACTACCCCACTCATGCTTCAAAGTGGAGTGTGAGTTGCAGAGGGAAATTACTGTTGGTGTAGGCTAGCAGCAAATTACTACCCATTGGAAAGGAGGGGGTGGGGGAATTGTGATTTACAGGAGTCATAGTGTCTCCCTGGGTTACCTCTGGCTTGAAGCAGCTCGTATATATCACCCTTGCTCATGGCTATATGTAAACTCAAAACAATAAGATATGCAACATTAAACTTCTGAAGTGAATTCCTGGTCCCATTCAACTCAATGGCAAATCTCCCACTGACTTCAGTTGGGCCAATATTTCACACCTGGAATTTTCAAAGTATGCTATGAAATATTCATAGCCAAATCAGCTGTGCTTAGAATAGCAAAAACAGCTTTTAAAAACAATGGTGAAATTTTCCCTTGGAAATAGCTATATTCCACATAGATATAACTTGTTGGAACTAAGTGGATGGCTCCCTCCACCACCTTTTTTTTTCTCATGTGACTTTCTTTCTAATAAAAAAATAAATAAAAGATTTAACATAGCCTGAGCTAGGGGTTAGCCTTGGAGAGTAATTTAATATGAATATCATTATTAAAATCCCAGTGCTTCAAATGGATTTTTCAGATTAATAAATCTGCAGAGATATAAAATTATCTGATTTATAACTATGTATTAGTTGAGCTGAAATGTCAGTTATTATCTGCCTTGCTTAATGCTTAGATTGTCATATAATTTTATGTATCTTGTAGAGAAGGCTGAAAAGTTAAAAGAATAAGAATCTTTCAGCCACTCTTAAAATTAGAACTTCAGCCCAATGAATAGCATTCAAGGTTACAATTTCCCCAATTAACATGATCTAGAATAAGATACCGTAATGTTAGTAATTGTGTGGTAAATACTTTAAGTTCAGAGATTCATTTCTTGTTTACCAGAAACCTGGTGTCTGGCTATATAGGAAAGAATTTAGAATTCAAAGACTCATTTGTACGTAAATCATGTGAATCAACAGCAGAGCTTTAATCCTAAAAGGTTACTTATTTAGTAAATCTGCTCACTAGATAAGACCATATGGGACACAATGGCCACTGGGCAGTGAGAGTATAAATGATTTAGAGGTGCTATTCTCTTTGGATTGGTATTGAAGTGATGGTTCATGGTGGCACACTGTGGAACAGGTCTGTTTTTTCAGGCAAGCCAATAAGACAAGGCCCTAACAACTTGTGGTTAAAGATTTCTTGGCACTTATTGTAAGAGCCAGTGTATGTCTACCCAGCAGCCGGTATTGTACTTTTCAGCCAGGGTGCGCAGACGTGCATCATCCCTGCTCAAGCTGGCATGCTAATAAGAATGGTGTGGTTGCAGCAGGCTGGGTGACTGCTTGCACTAACCACACCTGACAATAATCCATCTGGGAGTATATTTGGGTGGATAGTCCATGCTGCCACTGGGCTTCCATGGCCACACTGCTATTTTTAGCATGCTAGCTTGAGCAGAATTAGAGTGTGTCAGTCAATCCATCTGCTGTGTTGACATATCCTATGGGTGTTAATTCCAGTGTGCTGGTGTGGATATTCTGCATACCTAACTTCTCTTCAGTTTCAGCTAAATAGGATCTTCTCTTTGATTACCTGTCCTAACCTGTAACACGGTGCAGTCCATTAGAAATAATAGCATCCCCTGTTTGTGCAGCTGTAATAATTCCTTAATGGATTCCCATGTGTGAATTGGGAGCTAAACGGATGGTGATACCTGCCCCTGACTCTGCCTTCTTCCTCCTCAGCACTAGAGTACCTTCTGTATCCACCCAAGAGCGGAGCTGCTATGGAATGTGAGGTAGGGAAGGTTGCTGCAGAGATGGCATCATACCTGCTTGGTGAAGGTGTTGGAAGTTTGCCCAAGGACATCCCCACTTTGCCTGTTGGTGGAGGAGATCCACTGGTCTGTTGTGTTGATTGGAGTGGAAATGGTGCAAAAGAATACTAGAAGACAAATATCTGCAGGATTTACTATTCACCTGTCTCAGGAAGAAGAGAATCTCAGGAAATCTTTCCTCAGAGTGAGTTGCTTCAGACCATAGAATAGTTTCTTAAGAGAATAGAGTGGTGGATGTCCTATACATTTAAGTCTTTAAAAAAAAAAAAACTAGGCCTTCATTGTCATGACATGAATTAGATGGCCAAATAAGTCTGTCTGGCTATGTCTACACTTCTAAAGTTAAGTCGACTCTGTTAACAAGGTTGACTTTAAGTCGACATAAAGTCAACATTTGTTGAGTCAACTTAACAGAGTAACTACACTTTAAGTCAATTTAAGTCGACCTTGTTAAGTCGACTTAACAGTAGACATAGCCGTCCACACTGGCTTTAAGTCGACTTAATAAGGTTAACTTAAGGCTTAAGTCGACCTTCAGAGGTGGTGTTATTAAGTCGACTTAAGGTGTTTTTAAGTCAACTTAAGGAAGTGCTTAAGTTGACTTAATAAAAGCCCAGTGTGGACGCGGCTTTGTATAGGGCAACTTAAGCATCCTTAAGTCGACCTAAGTTGCCAGTATAGATGCACCCTTTCATAGCTACAGGATTGGACATTGGAAGCCAAAACATCAAGGTAGATTTTTTACTTTCTAAATTTGATAAGAGAGTCTCCCACACAGGAAGAGTTCTTGCTGAGAGTTCTTGAAATTTCCTATTTGTTTTCTTTTTTACAAAGATTCCTGAATAATTTCCAAAACATTTCAGTCATTGATTTCAATTCCTCCTTTAGTCATTTGAAAACTTCCATAAAATCCCCAAAAGAGAAAGAGAATGATGATATTCTCAATGCAGTGATGGAGAACACAAGAATAAATGCCCCTTCCTGGGTTTCATGAGATGTGGTCGGAAGGATGGTACAGATAGAATAAATACTGTGGAACAAATTTGATCAGACCTTTAAGTGTCTTCATTTCCACTTTTTTTTTAAGTGGCAAATTTAGTTATCTTTTGATTCTATTCTTCTAGGGGAAAGTCCTGGCCTCAGTGAAGCCAATGGGAGTTTTACTATTGATCTGATGGAGCTCTGATTTTGACCCTAATTTACATTATTTGTCATTTCTTCAAGAAAGAAACATGAGGTGATTTTTTTCTCACTCGTGGAGAAAACTGTTCTGTAAGTCAGTTGCTGTGAGCTCCTCTGCATTGCCTGCCACAAACAGCGAGTGATCACTTTCCCCAGATCTCTGCTCTTCAAACTGTGGTGTGTAAAGTGCAATAGAAAAGTTGAAATATAATGTTTTGGTCCTACCAGGGATTTCATCAGTCTTCTGAGAAGAGTGACTCCCTTGGGCTCCCATCAGCATTTTAGTTTTGAGAAAAAAATAGGCTAAAGCAGGGTAAATTAAGCCTGAATTCCTCTCTCTCTAAGAAAAGAGACAGAGCAGCACAAATAATACTAGTATTACCCCAATGAGTGGATACAGGTGTGAAATTAAGATGATTGTATTATCTAACTGAGAGCAGACACCAGGTGTTGATTGTAGTGCTCTGGATATAAAAGCTTGGCTTCTAGGTTGAATTTGTTGCTGAGATGTAAAGAGAGCTGTTTTTCTATGTAGTTGCTAACAGTGTTTGGCTAGGTTGCTGACAATGGTCTTGGCTGATAATGACCATTAGTACTGTAAGCTGCAACTTTTAGGTGTATTGCTGGTTTGCTTTACCTTTTGGTAAATGCTACAAGCCTCTTTTTCCACATATTGAGACAGACAAATCTTGCAGTGCCTCTTCTGTTATTTTCTTAAGTAGGAAATTTCCTACTGATTTCAGAAGAGTTTTATATGACTCTGGGTTTAATCTTAGTCAGATATGTAGATTGAATCTTTTTTTCCCTTGGTTGATTTCATAGTTTAAGTAAAACTCTACTGAAGTCTGTGTTCTAATCACTTCTCTTACTCCTTTGACAGCTACAGCTAGGGCTATTTTTGTTCTGTTTATCCTGTTTAGCTCAATATTTTGATGTGTTCCCAGATCATTCAGGGATGCTTTATACCCCTTTGCAGCATATCACTGTGACTAGTCCATCTGCAGCCTGCCGTATATACCACTTCTAAATCCTTGATCCTCAGCTTTATGACATCTTTCATATGGCAGACAACACAGAGCTAGGGGGATTTTTTTTAAATCTCTTTAACTCGTTATAGTCTACCAAAAGAGTATCTTTAGTTTCTCTCTTCATTGTTTTTTTTTAGTTCAGTTTTAGGATCTGTATATTTCACTGAAATGAAAGATTTGGTTTGGAAATACTAACTCTACCTCTTCCATTTTAACTGAACATGGACCTAACCTTTAATAAAGTTCTGAAATGTTCAGATAATTCCCTCTCTTCCCCCCGCCCCCCGCTTCAGTTTGCTAGGCAGTGAAGAAGCACTAGTACTGCAAGAAAAGATGCTCTCTGGGTACTCTGGCTTATGATCATTAGTGGCACAGATGGAAATCTCAGATGAAAGACTGCTCTTTTTAGGATTCATATCTAGTTTTCCAGACTAACAAGACTTGTGTGGTTTGGACAAAGTACCACACTTTTGAATAGAGTTCTAAATTCTCGGGAGCTGGCCCTACAGACAGCTAGAAACCAAATGAAGTTGCTAATGTTACACTACTGCAACTGGCCCATCTTAATATTTCCTAAAAGGCAGGTAAAACATAATTCCTCACTCAAAGCAAATTCCATAGTTTCATGGTTCCTGAGGGCAATACTAGCAGATGGTACCGGCAGTATCTCATCAGGAATGGCTCAGAGTCAGCTTTTTGTTTCAATTTTCTCTCTTGCTCTTGCACTCACTCACTTAAAAAAAAAAATTAAGGGTTATGCAAGATAATTGCTAGAGCTGGTGAAATAATTGTTGGAAAATACCATGGATTATGAATATTGGTATCCATTTACACAATACTTGCAAATAATTTTTTTTCATTAGATAGCCAGGTAGTCTTCTGTAGTAACTACCACAGAGGCTATTCAACTGAAATTCACTTGCCACATGTTAACCCAGTGGACCCAATGTGATGTAGTAAAGAATTCAGTTCCCCTTTGCCACATATATTTAATCTGCATTAGTGGATACTTTTAGGGTCTTTTCCCATTAGAGATGGGCCTAATTGTCGAAGTTTGGTTCTACATCTGAACTTTGAAGGAAGGGAAGTGGTGGATCTGGCAGGAAGATCTGGACTCATTGCTATTTGTTCTGCTTCATGTTCCTTCAGAAAATTAACATGACATTCCTTGACTTTATTTGATTTTTATTTGTCTGCAATTTATACATGAATCCTTGATTTTAGAAAGTGTTCATAGACCATTCACTGCTCACAGAGCCTGTTAATTGATATTAATAGCTAATAGATATTTGGGAGGAAAAAGCTGGGGCTCATATCTTTTTCACAAGAGACTAGTTGTGGGGGGGGGCAGGGAAGGGAGCAGTGAGCAAGAAAAAAGGAGGGAGCAATTCTGGTTCTGAAGTGTTGAATTCTGCACAGGCCCTCTTCTTTCTATTCTCACATTTTCATTGAACAATGTGTCAACCTAATTGCTCTCTTCCTTATACCTTCCACCCAAAATGAACCATCAACTCCTTGCCAGCTGGGCTCATTTATCAGAGGCTTTTCTGCTCTTTGGAGAGGTGGGGAGGGAGAAAGGAGCAGAAGGCCAAGAGATAATACAGGAAATTCTCTTCCTTCATCTTTGCACTCCATCAGCTGGTGACTCCCTCTCCATGGAGAGCTGCCTGTGTTGGGGGCATAACAAGGTAAGAAGATTAATTCTATAACAATGCAGACCATACTAGAAAATGCAGAATGGTGGGGAGGTCTGTATGATGCCATAGTGAAAGAAAGTTACTGATTCATAGGTTGCAGCTGGGAAGGGAGTGTGATGTTTAAGATTGTTTGGAGAACATGAAATATAATGTTGTATGCATGAATTTTCACTTCAAAGCTGTATGAACTATGAGTTTATTTTCTAATTTCCATTGTTTTAGGTGTTGATTTCTTGGGAAAAAAAACCTGTAATATCCCTTACATAGAAGCATTTAGAATAGGTGATCACACACTTTTTTGTGCTATGATAATAAAAGTACATAGGTAGTTAGATGGACAACAGTCATCACTTAAAGGCTACAGAAAGTTTATATCTGTTAATTTACCATTATCTTGGACCACATTTAGCGGGACTTACTCACATTCTACTCTGTCAGATTTCAGTCCTATTATTCCTAATGATGGTGGTGGTGTTATTACTTAAATTTATTTTTTCCACATAAATAAGGATTGAAATGGCAAAATAGAGGAATTGAACTGAAATGTGAGTCTCATATGCTGTTTGCCAAGATGAAAATATATATTATGTGGACAAATAAAATCTGAGATAATTGTCTTCTATAGTTGTGACAAGTTCCAGAAGGGTAGCCATGTTAGTCTATTCCAGCAAAATCAAAACAAAGAAGTAGTTCTGTGCATTTTTAAAGACTTACAAATTTATTTATCACATGAGCTTTCATGGGTAAAATCCCACTTTGTCAGACGCATGACATGGAAATCTACAGCACGGAAAGGAATATATAAATAAAGAGACGGGTATTCCCTTCCATACTACAGTTTTCCATGTCATGCCTCTGACAAAGTGGGATTTTACCCACGAGAGCTCATACAATAAATACATTTGTTAGTCTTTAAAAGTGCTACAGAACTCCTTTGTTTTGTTTTTTCTATAGTTGTGCATCAGTAATATTAATAATGTATCAGCAAAGTTCTGCTTCTAAACTCACGGAAGACATGCTGCCATGCACATCCTTTACCCTGAAATCAGGAATAGTATCTATTATATCAGTGGATATAAATTGACATTGAAGTGCCCAATGCTATTTACATAACTACTCTTCACCTCATAAAATTATAAGTCTGGCTCTAATTGACTCTTTCTTTATATTTCCATAATACCCAAGAAAATTTCTAGGAAACAGGATATCCACATAAAAATGAGCCCTGCAATTTTGCTTTGTTAACTTTAATATCCTTAGAAATACAACTCAGCCCTTGTCATGGTAACATTAATTATTTACTAAAATTTTTCTTTCCACATCATTTTGGTATGTCACTGACTGTACATCACTGATTAAAATGCTGTCTAATGGTAGTATATTTATAAATGTGACTCCAAAGTGATTATTGTGTCCAGAAATGTAGTCATCACACAGTAAGAAATTCCTTTGGGGAAAAACAGGTCCTCCCAAGTTCTCTATATATGTGGTCTTGGTTATGCATTTGTGGGAGTTAAGTACTTAAAGTCCTACTGAAGCTGTAAAATCTCTGGGAAGAAAACCCCAGGATATTGAAAACCGTTTTAAAACTCACATGGTGACCTTAAATTTAAGCACTTGCTTAATTGATGCTGAATGGGGATGACTAGAATGCTTGCTTAAAGTTAAACACACCTTATGGGCTTTCGTATGTCATAACCATGGTGACCATCTACACATTTTGGAAGGAAGAAAAAGAATTGTTTAGGTGATTCGAAGTATAGCTGTTTGGAATCTATAGTGAGGGCTTCAGTAAAGTAGGTAGATGAATAAAGATGAAAAAGAGTCAATGAATGATAGGATGAAACTGAACAAAAATATAGAGAATGAATAGCAAGAATAAAGTTTCTAATAAAGTCTATTAGGCTATGAATTTTTTTTCCCCATGAAAAATGAGAGAAATACCATATCTTGAATCAGTAGACACTGGGCTGAAGAAGACACTT
Source organism: Pelusios castaneus (assembly GCA_007922175.1). Lineage (NCBI taxonomy): Eukaryota > Metazoa > Chordata > Testudines > Pelomedusidae > Pelusios > Pelusios castaneus. The sequence continues at coordinate 6,899,539 of ML685885.1, read as the reverse complement.
AGAAGCAGCAGAGAAAAATCTTGTATTTAGAAAGAGAGGGAACTAGATAATCTAAAAATTCAGTAATTTCTCTTACTGTTTGCATGAGTTAGTGACAGATACTGTATAATAAAGTCTGTTTGTCTGTGATATTTAAGCGCTTAGTTTAATAAGCCTTACCAGTGATTTGTGTTGCTGATATGAACAGCAATTACCCAGCTAAGTAATGAGACTGTAATGAACACGTCTCTCCTAGATTACTTTAGAAGTTCATCAGAGAAACCTGATAGTGCTGAAAAGCTAAAATCTGCTTTTTACCCTCAGGATGCATTTGATTGTTCTACTAAATACCTTCCACAAGAGTAATTCTGATTTGGAAAATAAAGAAACACTCGTTTAAAATGTTTATTATTTAACATGTGTACATAATGCCAGGGATGTGCACACTAGTGAATTTCACCCAGTAAAAATAAACATGTGGGAAGAAGTTCTAGAGGGATAGCCATAATATTCTGTATATAGCAAAAAAAAAATGAAAGTCCTGTGGCATCTTAAAGACTAACATTTCTTCAGGCATAAGCTTTCTAGGGCTGCAGCCCACTTTGTCAGATGCATGTGGGAAGACTAACTCACTCTGGATCCTCATACCCCAATGATCTTTCTACCTATAGGTATCATCTTTAATATGTGGATGATTAGAGACCAGCCTAAACACCTCCACTACTACCCCAAACTAAACAACGAGCAGGATGTCCTGCTAAAACTCTTTTTGACTTCTGTGTTATTTTTGGTCCTTAGTGCATCAGCATCCATATGTGCCAAACAGGTCAGAAGAGCGTCAATTTATGACATCATCCCTATTCAGGGTGGCATGCTTAACTTCTAGGCATTGCAACATACTCATATTTAAATTTCAGCTCATGAGTACGTGCTGTTCTGAATGCTTATAGACTTAAACATTCTTCTGGGAATAGGTATCCACAGGGCACATATTCACTTATCATACACATATGATAAACCTGTTCGCCTTGTGCCCTTTACTATTTCACAAAAGGTCGAGCCACTTATAATCTTTTAACATGATTCACATTTTTGTCCTATACATAGTAGATCTGCTAAAAATCGTTTATGGCCAAGATCCAATCTAATTTCTTATCTCCCAGCTGAGATATTTAGGGGCATGTACATCTCTTTGTATATACAGATTTACACAGACAGACAAAAATAAAATGGGATCATGTAATTTAGGACTGTAAGATGCGCATGCAAAAGGAGGCTGAATTAAGGTTGCATAAGTCAGTGGTTCTCCACCAGTGGTAGTTGTACCACCAATGGGATGAAGAAGTAGCCTAGGTGGGACACAAGATTTTTATAACAATTACTAAGAATTTGATCTTCCTCCCACCCGATCTGCCGGTAAACATATAAATATCCTTCTTAAAGAAAGTGGGCTTTTTGTTTCTATCATGGACCCAGGGTCTTTGATAGAGTGATTTGCTGGGATGTAAGATATGAAAAGCTGAGAACCACTGGCCTAGGTAATAGTAATTCTGACATTTCCTCAACTTTGCAACTCTAATAATGTTATTTTAATGTAGTTTATGAAATATACCCACGTAGAGTCAGAAGATAAACTTAATGTAATCATTACACACCAATTGGTGACAGTTGGCATTAGCAACTCCCCACCATGAGTTCTCTGGGTGTATGATTGGCGTTCTGACTACTAATGGCATACTGCCCATTACATCCTCCCTAGTCTGCAGCATATGTGAGGAATACATTAATACGATGAAAAAAGTATCAAGCCATTCAACAGCAGCCACAAAAAAGAAAACACATTGATAAAAATTGTATTCTTCTATTAATTAGCATTACTGAAACAAAGCATGAAAATAGACTCATTGTGTCTACCATAAACCATTGCAACTCCTAAGCAATGTACATTTTACCCATTACCATTTCTTTAAGTGTTGCAGACAATTTAGTGCTGCTGAATCCACCATTGCATTATGTGATTCAAAAGTTGTCATGGTAACTGCACTTAATTTAAGCAATAATACCAAACAGAATATGCTTTCTAGGGCAATTAATGCATGCCTTGAGTGTACTGTAACCACAGTGCTTCAGCTGTTCAGGACGACTACTGTTAATGGGGCAAAAAAATAATGCTATAAATGACCTTACAAGGATCGGAATGAAAGCTTTTATTTTTTAAGTTTTATTTAAAATATTCCATTAAAATAGCATTTTTATCATATCCTTCTGCTTTGTTAAATCCTTTCAGGAGAGGGAAAAGAAAAAAAAAACAAATATTAGAGAAAGTTGACACAATTATTTTTTCTACACATCTACCCAAGGGAAAAA
>ML685885.1:6793314-6896793 GCA_007922175.1 Pelusios castaneus | reverse complement strand
AAGCGTCTGACGAAGTGGGATTTTCTCCCACGAAAGCTCATGCGATAAATAAATCTGTTAGTCTTTAAAAGTGCCACAGGACTCTGTTGTCTTAGATTCTATTAACATTGGTGTCAGTCCCAGACAGATAGATAAACAGCAAGGAAGCAAAATCATAAGATCTGGTCAAAAATATTTCATCTTAATTGTTTTGTGGTTTTTTTAAAGAAAAAATGCTTTCCAGCAGCTAAAAACTGGAGGAAATATCTTTTTTTTCCAACAAAGCCCTGGCTTAGATGAGCTAGTAGGGGTTGGTTCTATGTTGAGCAGAGGGTTGGATTAGATGATCTCCCAGGGTCCCATCCAATCCTAATAGTTCATGGGTATGTCTACACTGGCAATTTAGGTTGACTTAAGTGTCCTTAAGTCGACCAAAATTACTCCCCGTCCAAACTGAACTTGCATTAAGTCGACTTAAGAAATTCCTTAAGTCGAATTAATGAAAGCTTAGGTTGACTTAATAAGAACCGCCGGTTATGTCGATCTAACCCTTAAGTCGACTCCTTAGGTTGACTTAAGCACAGTGTGGACATGGATTAACCCTTAAGTTGACTTTATTATGTCGACTTAAGGACAGTTAGGTCGACTTATTAAGTCCCCGTTCAGGGTAACCACTTGACCTAACTTTTTCTAGTGTAGACATAACCTATGATTCTATGTTGAAAAAAAGTGGGTTTGGGTGTTTTTTGGACAAAAATTAAAATTGTTCATTTTATTGAAATGTTTCTTGGAAAGTATAATACATTTTTAACCAGTTCTAAAAAAATATGTCATTGATATATTTGTTATTAGGTTCAGCTTTATATTTGCAGTAGGGGTACTTAATTTGTACTTAAAAATAATAATGAACAGTGGTAAAATAACGTAACTTTAGGGGTGTAGTTATGGAGGTGTTCTTATAATAGCCAGACTGGTTTCTTCCGTTCCTTGCATAACAAATGGAGAGAACAGTCTGCATAACTAGTGAAGAGTGTTGTATGGTGCTGGGCTGAGCTTTGCAGATCCCTTATTTATGTAAAATAAATGAGTGAGTGAATTTAGTGAGTGAGCCTGTAAGTGATACATAAAAGAAAACAGGTTTAAAAATTGACTTAAGTAGGATAAATGGCGGCATTACTTGTGCAATGCATATATGAAAATGGATTATCTAAGCAAAAAGCAATAACATGTAAAATATTCTTATTTAATAAATTTTCAGTGCTCCTCTCAGGATTTTGCACTAAATAACAACAGTAAAAAGAACAGAAGGGAAGCTAGTTCCCTAGATCTTTGTAAATGTCAGTGTCATTTTCTCTTAGCATAGCATTTTCTTTATTAACTTTCTATTTCCATGCCAATAGAAATATCCAGAAATCTGTGAAAAGTAGTCAAGAAATACCTAATTCTGCCTGCACGGGGAACCAGCCCTGATTTACAGCCATTGGTGGACAGCCATTAATTTAACAGCACTATTTCAAACTTGAAAGCCAGGAAAGGAAACTATGACTTTCATGGCCGGAGTTCAATTCCTGTTGAAAATGTTCAACTCAAAGATTTTAAGTCGACTTAGCTAGTCCACATTGAACACTCCTGTCGACTGCCTGCGTCCACACTGGCAGGTGCTAGGTTGACAGAAGAGTGGTGCATTGTGGGTAGCCTCGGGTGGGGGTGGGTCTGGAGGCCAATTAGGTCAACTTAAGGGCTTCCCCATACATACTGGCTTAAGTTGACTTAATAAGCTTGACTTAAGGGTTAAGTCGACCGTAAGAGTTGGTGTTATTAAGTCTACTTAAGGAAGTGCTTAAGTTGACTTAATAGAAGTCCAGTGTGGACGCAGCAGTCTGTAGGTCGACTTAATCTTCCTTAAGTCGACCTAAGGCTCCAGTGTAGACTTACCCAAAGAGACCACCAGTAACTCATTGATTACTCTTGTGCATAAGTGCTTTCAGGAGTGGACCACAGCTGGCAAATTCATTCGGGCAGACATTCTGCATTTTATTAGTTTCATAAGAGAGCATGCATGTCTATGGCCTTCTGCCATAAATAAATAATTATAATTGTCATTTCATTAATAATAATATTTATTATACAACTCATTGCATTGGAATGTAAGTTCTTCTGGGAATAGTTTTATTCTATATTTATACAGAATTTAGACCAATCCATAACTGAAATTTCTAGGTTATTACAGTGTAAACTATAAATACATTTAAAAATACATCCATAAAATACATTAATAATAATAATTAATATCATCATTCAATCTATAAAATGATTATATTTATATTTTAGACAATGTTTTGTTCAATTTTAGCTTCTCTTTATCTGAACTGTCATTTGTCCCACTTGAAAAAAGAGCATTTACCTACAAAATACTCATTTAAAATGAATAGGGAGCCTGATCATATCCTAAGACATTATACTGAATATTCTCCACTTTACAACCAGTTTACATGTGGCTCAGTTCTGCATTTTGTTTTATTTTCTGGTGCTTTCTGTAGTATTGCTGGGCCCCAAACATCGTTCCTCAACCTCCGTATCATTGTAAACCCAGAACATTGCCATGTTTCACTCACCATGCATGTCTCAATCATCTATCTCTGTTAGATGGACAAATTAAATGGAACATGTCAAAGCCCACATCCTGATAATCTCTGCAGAAATGAACAGAGATGTAAAATACTTACTTTTTACAATAAATTACCAAGATTAATGGCAGATTGCTTCTTACCTTGTGAGCCCAAAACCATCCATCTCTTTGTTCACACTAGATTAATTTTCCTTTTCACAAAGTGCCCACTCCTAATTTTACATTCTGTACAGATTATGAATAATACTGAAGACTGTAAATTTGTGGTGCCACAGTTTAATGGGATGTTCTTTATGATCCGTCTCCTATGCGGATTGTGTTTTCAAATCTACCATCTACCTTGAGACCTGAAAAGCAATCCTTATCCAAATATAAATGGTGTAATATTCTGGATTTTACTTCTGCACCTGGATACCATATATGTCCAGATTTCTGGCTGGGATTTCTGTCCCCCCCCCCCTGATCTTTTGGGGATCATCCAGACCAGTAAAGAGTTCTCACTGCCTCTATTTTAACTTTAAGTGCCTTAATGCTATTTTGCTATCCTCAGAGCTCTGACACCACTTAGCCATCTTCCAAGCATAAATATTTTAACTCTTATTTCCACCACTCTAATTACTCCTTGTAGTGACCTTCATAATTGTTTCCACTTCCTAGTCCCCTATATCTGTCTCCCCAAGTTCTTAACTACTAGACACACAGATTTTTCTCCTTTCCATGTTCATCACATCCTTCCCCGTACCCTCCCAAATGGGGAAAGCCTGGGGGGTGCAAACAGGGAGGGTCCTTCGCAACCTTACAAGCTTAGTGTGCCCCCCTTGGGCTCAGGGCAGTCTGGCCTAGTGGCCGTAGAGTCATTATCTAGTCTCGCACAAGCCCTGAGGAAGCAAGGCAATATAAGGGGCGACTGCCTCAGGGACAGGTCACCCCGGGTAGGGGGAATCGGGCCCTCCCACTCCACCGAGTCCGAGGCCAGGGCCCTAAAGGTGCCGGGGGTCCAGTGCCAAGCCAGCAGGGATCTGGACCACAGCACGCTAGCCCACTGCTAACCCCCCGGCTCCACAACCCAGACCCCTGGGCTACTTCCTACCAGACCAGGTAACCACCCCTCAGCATGTCCTCATCTCAGGCCTTCTCAACTCCCACAGCGGCTGTCAGCTGCTGTTCAGCAGGATCCTGGGGTCCAAAGACTGGAATCAATGTCTGCGGGTCAGGCTCCTGGTGGCCGATACAGGGCGTCGGCTCCAAGTGGCTCCTTTCAAGGGTTCCCTCTCTCGTTGCCTGCAGTGGGTGACCCTAGGGTGTAGGAGCTGCCTGCAGAGGTCCTTCCTCCTTGCGAGTCGGCCCAGACTGAACTGAGCCACTTTCGTTTATAGGGGAACAGCAGGCTGAGCATGCCCAGCAGGGCTTAAGTGGTGGGGCCTTATCTACCCACAGGGTCTGCTGGGTTCCTGCAGTGTGGGGCGGGGTTGCCTCGTCACACACCCCAAAGAGTGAAAATTCCCCCCAAATATCAGTTCATTTTGAGACAAATTCCACACAGTTTGCAAAGCAGAGTTCTGATTAAATTAACAAATAGTTTATTTAACAGAAAAATCATAGGTGGAAACATGAAATAGGAAAAGCAAACATAAATACACATTACACAGAACATAAACATAAAAATGCCACCTCAGGCATTTCATTTCATATCAGCTAAATTCCCTTTCCTAACACAAGTTACCTGTCATCTTTCAATAGTTTCCCAGTATGCGCTCTGTCCTAGATTGATCCACTGTCCTATTGACAGCACCTCTCATACATACATATTCTGGATGGACTTTATGTAACCCTCTCCCATTTTAACAAGGTTTGCAGATTATTTTTCCCCCTTTCTCTCACGGTTGGTCTATACCTCAGACTGTGGTAATTCATGGTTAGACAGAGTTTTCAAAACACTTACATTTTCTTTTCAGTTTCTGTGTCTTCCCATTATCTTTAATGATCCACCTTTGTCTTTCCCTAGATTGTACTATATCAAGTGCTTGCAGTTAATTTTGTGTAAACAACTAACATGATAGGTGGCCCTCCCTGCCTGATTACTTAATTCCTCTTGTGAGGTGATGTTGTATTTGCGTCCTTGTTACGATTACACTCTTCTACACATAGGGTGCGTCTACACTTTTAAATTGTCGACTTAAGCCTGCTTAAATTGACTTAATTTACCCTGCGTCTAGACTACAATTTCCTTAAGTGGACTTAAGCTGCTGCTTAAGTCAACTTAAAGACATTTAAAGTCGACTTTATAAAACCTAATTTAAAGTCGACTTACTGGCTAAGTAAGTCAACTTAAGCCAGTGAAGAAACAGAGTAGCCCTAAGTCGACTTTAAGGGTCCCCAGGGCTCCCCCACTGACCTCCCTGCCAGGGTGCCTGGCACAGCCAGAGCCTGGTGTGCCCACCCACAGGGCAGGACACAGCCCTGCCCACTCCGCTCCAGTACCCTGCCCCTGTCCTGCTCAGCCCCCATGTACTTTAGTACAATGGGGAAAATGCTGAGTCCTCTGGCACTTTTAAAAGGGTGCCCCCCTCCTACCATAGACCACCCCCAGGTCCGCCTAAACCCTAGAAGTCGACTTCGGCGTCCAGTGTGGATGCTCTAAGTCGATTTGGCAAGGTCGACTTTAAGTCAACCTAAATTGACAGTGTGGGCATGCTAAGTCGACTTAGCAAAGTCAACTTATTTTGACAAGTGTTGACATAGCCATAGAGTCATAGGACTGGAAGGGACCTCAAGAGGTCATCTAATACAGTCCCCTGTACTTATAGGTTATGAATGTGTGTGTGTATAGTGGCGGGGGGGCTAATGACCATCTAATTCAGAACATTACAGGCATTGATAAAAGACTTTACATGACATACAATATTATTGTGTATAAATATATAACCAGTTGGTTCAACTGCTTATTCTTTGGAATTCAGATTCTTTTTTCTCTCATTGGGGTGACAGGACCCTGATTGACGAGTTCCAGAGAGGTAGCCGTGTTAGTCTAGTTCAGCAAAACAAACAAGGAGTGCTGTGGCACTTTTTAAGACTAGCACATTTATTTATCACATGAGTTTTCATGGGAGAAAATCCCACTTTATCTTCAAGTATCTGACAAAGTGGGATTTTTCTCCCATGAAAGCTCATGCTATAAATAAATATTAGTTTTTAGAAGTGCCACAGGACTCCTTGTTTGTTTTCTGTTCCCTGATTGTCATCTCTCCTCACATTATTGGAGTTGGTTCAGGGAGAGAAAAGCAGGAATGGAAATAGTTTTCCCATTATTTCAAAACAGATTTGTATGAAAGGAAAAAACTTAAAGATCTAGTATAGTAGAATGGGCTAGGACTCCTGGACTCTTTTTCTTCCTTTGCCTTTGTCATGTTATGTGAATTTAGACAGGCCAATTAACCTCTTGGTCCACAGTTTGCCCCTCTGTAAAATGGGTATCAGACCTATCTGCACCATTTGTTGGGTGTGAAGTTCAATGAATGTTTACAAAGCAATTTATAAATAAAAAACTCTATTGTCACCATAAAACATCATGTTATTCTGTCACACTGAAATACTCTTATCACATTCAGGGCAGTCTGCCTTCCCCAAAATTCCAGTGATTCTGGGAATCTTAAATCCAGAGTACGGAAGTTTTGCACGGGTCCTGTGGTTTCCAGGGTGGTTTGCAATTCTAAGTACATGGTTTTCCATTGCTTTCAAAAAGACCAGTGCAGTGAAATGTTTTTTAAAACGTTATTTATCAGAGGCAAACATGATCATCTGTGCTCATGCAAGTATTAAAGAAAAAACCACACAAAAATCAATTCAGATGCAGTTTGGAATAATTATAAAGTAGGAAAGGCCAAATGTCAAGCATTTTTAAAATAAATAATCTTAGTCATCTACCCCCATTCGTTCTGATGGTACCATAACCTCAATCTATATTTTGATTTTCTTTTTAAGGGACACTGCAAGGAGGGGTGGATCAGACATGTCATCATTTTTTAGTTATTATGTTTCCTTTCAGAAATCAGGACAATCTTTGTTGTTATTACTATGCTGAAGTTACAGTTAGAGGCCTCAAACAGGATTGAGCTCCACTGTGCATCTAGCATCTAGGGTCAGTTCATGCTCTGTAGAAGTCACAGACTAAGTTCTGTTCAAGTATGTCTCAGCAACAAGACTGAGTATAGGCAAGGGGATGAACACGGACAGAGACAATATTAGATTCTAGCCCAAAACAGACAAGGAAGAATTATTCTCCATAATTTACAGATGAGGAAACGAGGCATAGAGAGTTAAAATGGCTTTCCCAAAATCATGCAGGAAAAATAAGAATTGAACCCTGGTCTTCTGCAATTCAGTCCTTGTGCGGTCAATAGGATGTTGGGTAGTAGTAATAGTCTGATTTAGTGGACCCTGATACAGGATCAAGGCCATTCCACATAGTTCTGTAAATGCTTTTTTAAATTTAATTAGTTTACAGAAGTATATTAGAAACTTTGCATGCAAATATCTATCTATTTGTTTTTTGGTTTTAAAACCAATAGGGGAAACACTTCAATGTCTCTGCTCACTCCATTGATGACTTGCTAATAGCTGTGCTGAAACATGAATAATAAATCACAGCTTCAAAGAGAAACTACAGAACTCGAATTTATATGCAAATTCAACTCAGTTGCCTTGGGGTTAAACAGGGACTACAGATTTTTCTCTCATTACAACAGGTAATTTGACCTCACCTTCCTCTATGTTCCCCAGTGTTTGATTCCTAACATCTATTTTGATTTGCTGTTACAGCCTGACCTGATCCTATGTCATAGACCTCCCTTCATTTAATTTCCTCCTATTCTGTAAATTTCCCACCTTCAAAGCGTCTGACAAAGTGGGATTTTTCTCCCAGGAAAGCTCATGGGATAAATAAATCTGTTTGTCTTTAAAAGTGCCACAGGACTCTGTTTTTCTGCAATAGACTAGCACGGCAACCCCTTTGGAACTTAAAATGTATTGTTGGTTTATACATGAGTTGCTGATTATGTGTTAGGTTTACATAACGTGCATTATTTCCTACTCTGTAAGTTTATGATAATATTAGAATTAGATACATCTAGAAGATGGTGTTTGGCTTCAGATTATGGTTATATTAAGGTTGGGAATTAGGTGCCAGAATTTCAAGTGGTTTACCTTTAGATCTATGAGCCTGGTTGCACTGAAGTCCACAAAAGCTAAAATAATATATTCCAACTAAAGATGAGCCTCAGCTTCTAGGGCAGTGGCCTCCAACCTTTTGACAGCAGATGGCACAACGTTTATAGGAGATTTCAATGGCAACTGCCCTTCAGAAGTAGATCATGATCTATTGATTGGGTACCACCGTTCTAGGGCAAATGGTACAAATGTTAAGCTAAATGTTAAACTCTGACTTTCAAATGCCCATGTGGAGGACTAAGAACTCCCCTTATGAGCTACCTGGCTCTGGATGATGGGGCATATGAAAGAGTAGCCCTCTTCAAAGCGAAGACTAGGTGGGAGGAAGTGGGGAATTCAGAGCCTTGGGGCATGTCTTCCCTCACAGCAGCAAATTTGGCACTGCTGAATCGATTCTCTGGGATTGATTGAACAGAAGTGGACACTTGCTCAGTCAATCTGGAAGTCATCTGAATAAATCTACCACCAGAAAAAGAAGTAAGCTGTATCAACAGGAAGGCATTTCCTATCAGCTCAATGTAGCGGGGATGTCAGGCTAATTAGAACGTGGAAGTCAACAGAAGATAAGCAAGCTACTCTAGATAACTTTCATATCTCCCTTTGACTTCAGTTGAATTTCATGGTAAGTGTAGACCAAGGCTTGGTTCCACCCCTCTCCCACTTGCTGCATAGAGCAGCTGAAGCAATGCACAGAGGAGCTTTCTACAATAAAATGAAGCTTATGTGTGCAGGAGACAGAACTTCCTCAGGAGCCATCCTGTAACTGTGGAATGAACACACCAGGGACAGACCATTACAGATCTTCAGACCTTTTGCTCCACGTGCTCAATGCACCTTTTCAGCCTATGCCATGAAAACAGAGCAGCAAGAAAGCGTAACAGAGAGAGAGAAAGAGAAAACACCTACCAAACCAAAACACTCAATAGCACATGGAGGGGAGAGGATGAGAAAGAGAATGAATTACACACGCCTGTCATATCACCAACTGCTCTACTGGAAGTTCCTCCGATACAATAGTGATGAGTGCGGCATAAAAATTGTAAGAGAAGAGGCTCTAAAACACAGCACCTGGGGTGCATCTACACTAGTAAATTAAGTAGACTTAAGCAGGCTTAATTCATTCTGCGTCTACACTAGAGTTTTCTTAAGTCGACTTAAGCTGCTGCTTAAGTCGACTTAAGGAAAAAGTAAGTCAACTTTATTAAGACCTGCTTTTACTTCGACTTACTGCTTAAGTCGACTTAAGCCAGTGTAGACGCAGAGTAGCTCTAAATCGACTTAAAGTCAACTTAAAGGGCCCTCAGGGCTCCCCCACTGACCTCCCTGCCAGGGTGCCTGGTACAGCCAGAGCCTGGAATGCCCACCCACAGGGCAGGACACAGCCCTGCCCACCCCAATCCTATAACTTGTCCCTGTCCTGCTCAGCCCCCATGTACCTGGGTACAATGGGGAAGATGTTGAGCTCCCTGGCACTTTTGGAGGGGTGCCCGGGGAAGTGGGGCACCGGAGAGGTGCCCCCCCCTTCCCAACATGCACCACTCCCAGGTCCACCTAGCCACTACAGGTCGACTTAGGCATCCAGTGTGGACGCTCTCAGTTGATTTGGCAAGGTTGACTTTAAGTCGACCTAAATTTACAGTGTAGACAAGCTAAGTCGACTTAGCAAAGTCGACTTATTTGAAGAAGTGTAGACATAGATCTGGATTGGTATGATTTATGCCCAAGGGTATGCCTGAATGTACAGCATAGCCCATAATTTGGATATTCCATGTAATCATTAATATATTAAAACTTATGTTTTTCAGCACTGGCACTTTATGCAGAGGACAATAGAAACATGCACCAGCTTTGGTTCATGGAAACATTGCACAATGCCCTGCCCTTACCTACAAATCAGACTAAGAATGTGTCTCTATGTGCATTGTGCAAACTCAATAGAGAACAGGAGGAGAATTTTGTAGGTGGGTGGGAGGATAGTTCTCAGAGATCTTCACTGAAGTCTTGGTGACAGTAATGTGATTTTATGCTGCACAGTGGTTCTCCTTTCATCTTCCAATATTCTTTCATTTTGTTTTGCAAGAATAACCTTTTTTTAAGACCTGCTAAATTTGTACTTGCTAGCAAACTCCTCCCTTTAATCATTATCATTAGTTAGGTACCAGGATTCAAATTAAGAATGGACAGTTATATAAACAAGAACAGTCAGAACTAATTTAATAAGGATTTAAAGAACCCAAGCATTTTAGAAGGGATATAATCTTTCCTTCTTTAAGGCATAAAGCAGTCCCTAATTAATGGGAGGTGGGAAGAAACTTTCTCACTGAGCATTGAAAGAAGAGCACAGGAAGATTGATATGAGATATTTCTTGATGCAGTCTGACACCCCTATTTTGTTAATGAGAAGGTGAAGTGCAATTTAGATGGAGCTACTATAAGATGGGTGGAAAGCTGCTTCCAGAGAGTAGTTATCAATGGTTCACTGTCATGCTGGAATGGCATAACAAACGGGATACGGCTGAGATTGGTTTGGGGTCCAGTTCTGTTCAATAGGTTCCTCAATGACTTAGATGATGGAATGCAGAGTGCACTTATGAAGTTCGCTGATGATACCAAGCTGGGAGGGGGGTGCAAGTGCTTTGTGGAATAGGATCACAATTCAGAATGGTTTGGAGAAACTGGTAAAATGGTCTGAGGTAAATAAAATGAAATTCAGTAAAGACAAATGCAAAATACTCCACTTAGAAAAGAACAATCAATTGCACACATACAAAATGGGCAATGGCTGCCTAGGAAGGAGTACTGCAGAAAGGGATCTGGGTGTTATAGTGGACCACAAGCTAAATATGAATCAACAGTGTAACACTGTTGCAAAAAACAAACAAACAACATTCTGGATGTATTAACAGGAATATTGCGAGATGCAAGAAGTAATTCTTCTGCTCTACTCTGCCCTGATTAGGCCTCAACTGGAGTATTGTGTCCAGGTCTGGGTGCCTCATTTCAGGAAAGATGTGGAGGAACTGGAGAAAGTCCGGAGAAGAGCAACATGGATGACTGAAGGTCTTGAACATTTAACTTATAAGGGACGATTGAAAGAGCTGGGTTTGTTTAGTCTGGAAAAGAGGAGACTTAGAGGGGACATGATAAGAATTTCCAAGTATCTAAAAGGTTGTTTCAAGGAGGAGGGAGAAAAAATATTCTCCTTAACAGCCGATAATAGGACAAGAAGCAATGGGTTCAAATTATCTGCATGGGGAAAAAAAACCTTGGTTGTAAAGAGCTCTTTACCCCATTGGAGAAATGCACAACAAGCATCACTGGCTGGAATTTAAAGCCAGGCGAATTTGTTAGAAATAAAGCATAGGGTTTTTGTTTTGTTTTAGCAACAATGATTAATCATTGGAACAAATTACCAAGGAAACTGGTGGATTCTCAGTCTCTTGCAGTCTTCAAGTGAAGACTGGGTGTCTTTCTGGAAGATATACTTTAGCCAAGCACAAGTTATTGGGTTTGGGACAGGAGGAAACTGGTGAAATTATATGGTTGATGTTATCACGGAAGTCAGAGTAGGTGATCTAATGGTTCTGAAATTGATGAATGTGTAAAGTGGAGACATTAGCACTTTCCTGCTTCAAAGGGGTGTTGTGAGGATAAATTCATGAAATATTATCAGGTGCTGATCTACCACAGGAATAGGGGATTATATAAAATAGATAGATTGTGTGTGTTACTTAGTCTGTTTGTGCCTTTCTTGACTCATTTGTAAAGCAGAGAAAGTAAAAGTTCCTTATGTTTACACGGTGCACAAAGGTGCCTTGAGGGTTATGAATACATGTTTTTAAAAGGTGTTGAGGTTCTTAGAAGGAAGGTGCTACATAAAACCGAAGGATTGTAATTAATAATATATCTGCATGCAGAGGAACAGCAATTGAGATTTAGATTTAATCACTGATTTAGATTAGAAATCACAGAGATTTAATCACTGATTTAGATTAGTGTTTGTCTTAAGGGAGTGGAGCAAGATGTTTTGCTGCAACAGATACCTGGAAGTCTGAAAAAGCAGATTCACAGATTGTAAACTTATTCTGAGGGCTGATATAAAACTGTTGATTGTGGATTTCACTTTTTAGTGACAAAGAAGCTGCTTGCTTTATATCAGAACAATGGTACATAAAAGGCCTTTTGATGATTGTTCTGTCTGAAACACTATTATTTATAACAGGAAATTCAGGGTGCCACATTAGCAGAACTCCCTTGCTTGGTAGAGCAGCTAATGCACTTTGGAGATATGAATCAGTTTATCCAATATACTCTATTTTTTCTTGGGCTCTGTACCTTTCTATACCTTAAAAGGAAATAAAAATAGGTGAAATCAAAGCTCAGCTGTAGAGCACATTAGAGAGAGAGTGCACAAACACGCACACACAAACACACAAAGTAGAAATGAAACATTTTCTGATAAAAGCCTCAACATAACACCACTTGTCTAATTAATTCTGTTATTTTTACCACATTCCCAAGACCTGCAAGCACAAGCCAGCCCCAAACAAATGTTTATTTTTAACCTTTGTTTTGGAAGTTAGGTTTCTTTTTTGTGCATGATGGCTATTGCTGCTTTCAAAGCAACTCTGATGGTGATTTCATAGTAGCAAAGCATAGAAACCCAATCAAGGATGTTAAAAAATTGACTCTCCAGTGTGTGTGTGTGTGGGGGGGGGGGGAGAAGCTCTTTTCTTTGTCCTAATTCTGGTCCCTTTGAAGTCAATTATAAAAGTTTAATAAGAATAGACTGAGGCCAATGATGAGTGCAGCTGAATGTTACACCCACAGCAACCACTAATAACTGTTAGAAAGAAAAGAAGAAGACAAAAGGATCAGGTCCACAAGGAAAAGGAAGGGTAAATGGTGCCTTTAATCACAATGCTTGTTCCCCTTGTACATCCAACCACACGGGAAGTAGTCATGACCCGCCTCTCTGGACACCCGTACAAGTAAGCCCCGAATACAGAATTCACAAGACATACATACTTTCTAACATGTTAAATACAGTATACATAATGCAGCAGGTTACATCATGCTTAAATCCCTACATGGTTCCACTATCCTTAATATACAGGTTACAAGATTAGATTAGATTTAATACACAGCATATAATCAGCCCAACTCTGTTTATGTTTACTGCTTATTTGGGTACCAAATAATAGTTCTGACCAATGAAATGTCCCAAACTCTCTTGCCCTCTCTGGTACCTTACCTACGTCACCTTTTTACCAGATTTAAGTTAATGGCTTTCTAGGAGGGCCATCACAGTAGATGGTTACCACTTAACCATGTGTCTGACGAAGTGTTATTTTCTCCCACAAAAGCTCAGGCAATAAATAAATTTGTTAGTTTTTGGAAGTGCCACAGGACTCCTTGTTTGGTTGGTTAACCATGAACGGTTTCCATTCTGCTTTCCTTTTGTTAGCTGTATATTGGTGCTTTCCAGCCAAAGTTGTTTACAGTGTCACAGCTTCAATAACATGCTTGACCTCTTCACTCCTTGATTCCTAAATCCAGGGGGGCAGATGCTCATATTAAAAAATATAAATTCCCTACAGTAACTTTGGGGGGGATGTTCAGTTTTGGGGCACCCATATGTGAAACCTTTTCAAGGGATCTACTATTCATAAAGTGCTGAGAACCTGCCCTTTGAAAATCAGGTCCCTTTAAAAATCCAGCTCCTCAAACTAGGAAGCCAAAAACTAAGGTACCCAAAATACGTGGTCATTGTTTTAAAATATTCACCATGCAGAGATGAGGGCAGGCTGGGGTGGAGATACACATACAAAGTCCTTTGAATGAAGTGGGATGTCAACAACTCGCAGTCCTTGTCCACGCCTTCTGCAGAGGGTAAATTTCACCCTACATAAATTCAGGATAAACTTTTTATGCAGCTGGTCATGTTATTGTGAAGGATGGGTGGACTCTGATAATTACCATAATTGGCTTGTTTCTAACACCAAATGAAAAAAAAAATATATTGCTGAGCCAGACTGGTTGGTCAGTGAGTTTATGAATCTCTGAGCACAGGGGAACAGCAGCACACAGCGTAGAATGCCATTTAGATTATACTGCTCAAGTCATTGCTTGCTCCTTTTTAAAATTCATCTTTTAAAAGATGTGAGTGGATTTAATCCGAATGGGAGTAGTGGAATTCACCAAAATGGCTGGAGGCAGGAGCAATTTGGACAGGTGCTATCCAAATTTACCAGGACACATGCCTCTTAGTACAATTCAGTCCTGACCAAGCCAGCCTTTCTTATTTTAATGTCTAGCTTTTCTCTAGCAAAATACCAATGTGTGCTAAATTATGTCAAAACTGCATGATGGCTTTGTGATATGAACAAGGAAGAGACAACACGCTCGTTTTTGCTTGACACGTACATTCAACAAGATTTGAACTACAAGAAAACAATGAAATAAACCCATCAAAGTTAGAGGCATTGTGGTCTGGTGGATAGGACACCCAGTGGGGAATTAAGAAACTGGGTTTATTTCCAGGTTTGCAGTTAAACCATTGGGATCCTGAGTAAGTCACTTCACTTCTCTGTGCATTTATTTCTGCTCCCATCCTTGGTCTGTCCTGACTATTTATATTGTAAGCAATCCAAGACAGGGATTGTCTCATATTATGTGTTTGTACAAGAAGGGGTTCCAAAAGTTAGTGTCAGAGCTTCACACAGCTTTCAGCATTGTTCTTGTATTAGGTGTGACTCTCGTATATACAGCAGTTACTTTTTTAAATACAGGCTCTATTTTTGTGTGGTCCAGAGTTGGGAAAAAAGTGACAAAGTAGCTTCTGACAAATTGCCTTGAACATATATTTTTTAGCTTCCCAAGTTCTCCCACTGTGGCAACCCCCCCCCCCCAAAAAAAAAAAAAAGATCAGAAGGTTGAGCTTAGCAGGTGCTGACTTAAAGCAAAGCAACAAAAAGATACTTTCACAGGTTCCTCCCTCCCCGTCTCTTGCTTCCAGCAGATTATACTGTTCAAATCTCCATCTGCTTTGTCTCTTAAAAAAAAAAATGGCACTGGGTATCAAATCTATGTAGCTCGCTCAAAAGGAAACCTAGCACGTTATTATCAGAACAGCAAAGACAAGATTTGCATCTACTTGAACCAGCCACTTAATTTGTGCATCTGATTTTTGGGCCACATTGGATCTTGGGTTAAAATTTTCAAAAGCATTTAACTTACTTAGGACCCTACCATCCATTTTCAAAAGAGAGTATATAGTTAAGAGCCTATGTTTCATTGAAAATAGATAATCTTAGATGCCTATGTTTCTAAATCACTTTTGAAAATAGATCATAGGCTCCTAAGACCCTTAAGCACTTTTGAAAAGTTACCCTGGGTGTATGTGCTGTTGAAGTGGAGTAAGTGCATAAATGAAAGTAAGAATTTTCTTTGTATCCCAGTGAGTCCAGGCATGCAGGAGTAAATAGCATATGTATTCACTATTTCCACTACTCAGGTGGACAAGGACTCTCTCTCTCTAAGCTCTAATATTGCCACCTGTTGTGGGCTAAGCCCTCCTATGTGCCCCTAGATGGGGAAAGTCCGCAGGTGCAAGCAGGGAGGGAGTCTCCATGACCTCACAAAATCAGTGCAACGCTCTTCAGGTTCAGGTCTATATGGCCTAACAGCCACAGAATCAGTATCTAGCCCCTGTGGTCAGGGCAGCACAGCCTAGCGACCAGAGTCAATTATGAACTACCACCCCAGGTAGGGGGCTTGGGCCATTCTGCTCCACCGAACCCCAGTCCAGGGCCCTATTGGTGCTGCGGATACAGCACCAAGCCAGTGGGGATCCACACTGAAACACGGTGGTTTGAGGGTGCACCACACTCGGTTCCCCCCTTTTTGGTCCTCTGGGCTACTTCTTACACGAGTCTTCAAGATGGTCTTTTCTTGGAGCTCCAGGTTATTCCCTCCTGCAGCCGGTGCCAGTCACTCTCCTTTGGGGTCCTGAAGTTCCCTGGAGGTTGTGTGTTCCTGGGCCTCTGCTTCCAGATTGTTTACCAGTAGTGGATGCTCCCCTCCAAGGTCTCCAGGTCTCCATCGGTTCTGTACTGGAGGCTGGTGCAGCTCCTCCTCAGGAGCTTCCTTCACACTGTCCAGCCCAGACTGAGCTGAGCAGCTTCCTTTTATAGGGAGACTGCAGGCTGAGCATGCCCAGCAGGGCTTAAGGGGTGTGGCCTCAGCTGCCCATGGGCTATGTCTACACTACAAAAGTTAACTTTTCTAGTTTAAACATAGCCCCTTGTCGACCTCATTAAGTCAACTTAATGCTTTAAGTTGACTTAAGGTTGACTTGGTGCTAATCTCTGTCCACACTGGCTTTAAGTCAACTTAAAGAGTCGATTTAAGGTTAATCTAAAATGAGGTGTTAAGTCGACTTAAACTTACCTTAAGTCGACTTGAGGAAATGCTTGTCAACTTAATAAAAGCCCAGTGTGGATGTGGCTTTGTTTAGGTTGACTTAAGCCTCCTTAAATCGACCTAAATTGCCAGTGTAGACGCACCCATAGAGTCTGCTGGGTTTTTGCAGTCAGGGCGGGCCTGCCCTGTCACACCACCCATACCCACAGTATCTGAACACCTCCCACATCAAAGCAAGAATAAGAGCACAGCCCCTAGTATACCTCATGGTGTATCTTCTTTGTACCATTTTTATATGTCCAGCCCACTGTTCAAACCCATGATCAGACCCCTCACCCCTCAAACTCTGAGACTGGCTTAAAAATGCTGCATTTTTTTTTTTTAATAAATAAGTTTTAGTCCTTTATCTGTGCTTTCTGAGCCTTTGGGGCAAACTCAGGTGATATTGTCAAGCTTTTCTCCCCAAACATCAGGACTAGAAACTTAATTGTTTTTATATGAAAGATGAAATTCTCAGATTTTAATTTGACAGTTGGAGCTTGAGCTTTAATAAAAACACCAACTTCATGAGCGTCTTGAAATTGCAAGAGCTGGCAACACTGCATATGATTCCACTTGCAAACTTTCATAGCTCTCCATTTGCATATGAAGAGCCATGTATACGTGAACTTGGGCTGCTGGGAAGTCAAGTATATAAGTTGGTCAAAAGCCATATTGTGCTCTATTATCTAACAATAAACTCATCACATGGCACTCAACTGACCTCAGATGAATTCCTGGTAATGCACAAGAAAGCTAGAATAAAGACAGATCATTACCTAAGAAAAGAAGACTATTAATCCGGATGGGTTGAGTTTAATATTTGCATTTTCCGTGAGTAATCCTATTGATTTGGCAGGACCACATAGCACACAACTCTGGTAGTGGAACAGAGAAACAGACAACATCAGATGCACTTAATCCCTCAAAGACGAAGGAAATTGAAAACCAGCAAATCTTATTGTGGAGAAGTTTTAATGTAGTTTTCATTTAAGCTACATCCCAGAGGTATTGCTGTTCAAATCTGTTTCTCTTCAAATGTCGCTGGTGCCACCATAAGATTATTGACTGCTACGTTCAGTATGCACCCCAGACCTATAGAAATATTGACTAAAAGATATAGATCAAGGTCATTTCTTTTCCACTACAGATCTCAAAGAAATGAAAGTATTGCTAGAAATGTCTAGGTGGGAAACCAATGGCCAACCCTATCTTTCTAACAAGGTCATTATTAGGGCCCATTCTTCATATGAAAATGGACAGCTGTTCTGTACAGTGAACAAGCAAGCTCATCTGCTCGTTTCTGGAGCATCCTTATGCCATCATGGTCTAATCCACGCCTCTTCCTTGCTGCCTCTTCTTTTTGCAGTTTGGTTACTTAGAAACACCACCTGTTCAGTGACTAATTCGTATTTGTTATCTAGTTGTAGCCAGAGGGCCTGATCCAAAATCCACAGAAATCACCTGGAATCTTTCCAATGACTGATACATTTTTGCCCCTGAACTTTGTTGTCAGTGACATTATGTGGTGTGAGAGTTGTGCATTTCAATCCTCTTTTGCCTTGTTTCTGATCTGTGCAGGCCATCTTCCACTCTCTCCTGTAATGTCTTCTTTGTTTTGTTTTGTTTTTTTTCCTTTATTTCACTAAAATATCATTTGAACCAAGGAGGAGAATTGGAGGAGCTAATTAAACTAATTGAAAAGAAAGAGACAAATTCTACCAAATACATCATTTGAACCAAGGAGGAGAATTGGAGGAGCTAATTAAACTAATTGAAAAGAAAGAGACAAATTCTACCAAATACAGAATTTAAACTAAGTGCAACAAAACTTGAACTTACTCATATCATGCACCTTTGTTTCCTTCACATCCTTTGTCTTGTCTATTTAGATTGTGGCTCTTTGGGGAAGGGGTTCTAACTATACACCTTTGTGCAGAATAGACCCACTAATTGGAGTCACTAACTGCTACTATAACACAAAGAATTGGATTAAATATCAAGTCCCTGAAATGGACATCCTGTCATCTAACTTCCCTTCCTCTGTAGTAAATAGAAGACACTAATTTATACTCATTAGTATTCCTTCATTTGACTATAGCAAAATTTTACCAGAGGCAATTGCAGTTTTCTAAATCATTAATAACCCTAGCTTTCTATCCATATGGGATAAACTGGGTGATAGCATGTCCTGAATTATTTGCCAGCTGTTGATTTTAACACTATATTCACAAAAGCTATATTTTTTTCCATGTGTGTGCCCACATGTGTATGTATGTGTAAAAGAGACAACTGTAAATGTCCCTCCTGGGTGAATTCAAATTATGCACTTTCTGTGCTTGTATGAGAACCTAAAGTGTCACCTTAAATGACCTTAGATTAAAGGAAAATACAGTTGCTGGTGATCTTCATCTGGAGATAAAGGCTCCATACTGGATATTTTCAATTTGTCTACGAGCTGTCGTTAGTGACACGGGCCAGGTATTACTTAGCACCAGAAATGGCTAAGGTTGCTCTTGAATGTATCTATTCCTTCCTTCTGAAAGGATGTAAAGTGTAAAGGCAGTTATTTTCTGGAATGGGAGAACCTCTCCCTTCGAGGTAAATACTGCAGGTTCTGTTCTGTGGCATGTTCTGTTAAGTATTGATGTATATCCCTCAGGGTGCATCTGTAACCTTCAGGGGGAGGGGTCTCTAAAATTCATTTAATTGCCCTTCTCCAGTGCCACACAGAAATCAATCCCAATCCCTATGGAGAAAGCAGCTGGAGACCCAGGATCCAGTCTGTATGGGACTCTCAGCAAAGATTGCTCAGAGTTACCACCCCACATTAAAATACTACTAAAAACAAACATAGCAATGAACTTTATTAACTACTAACTAAATAAACCTTATCCTAAGAAAACAAAATACAATTAACCAAGAACAATCCCTACACAAACCCCCGCATGAAAGATACCCGAGTCCCAAAGTCGAGGTGGAGTTCACCCAACACTCAGTTACAGTCTTTGTTCGAATGTAGAGGCTTGAGTGGTAAGAAATGCTGTCCTCTTCTTCCTTTGCTGGAATTTTCTGTAGAATTCCATGTAGGCTTTCTCTTCTCCTTTGCAACCAGCCCTCAGTCCCAGATGCATGTCTGCAAAATCTGTTGCAGATGACTCCATTAGAGGGAGAAAACATCTTGTTCACTCCTGGCTCAGCTTCTCTCCTGAAAACTGAGCACATGGGCTATTCTCAAAGAAGCTCTACCCTGCTGTCTGCACAGATTGCTGCTCCCATGTGATCTGACTGACAGCACCACATCACACCAGCAGGGCATCCTGTGGAGCATGCTCAAAAATGCTACCACTCTCTGCTTCTAGAAGTTTCTGGTTGTGGGTAGCTAATCTGCCCAGAAACAGTAACCCATCCTCAGTAGGTCTCTTAAAGAGAGAGCCTTTTTTTAGGCATATGGGTTACACATCTACACTTGTAAATTAAGTCAACTTAAGCAGGCTTAAGTCGACTTAATTTACTCTGTGTCTACACTTGAGTTTCCTTAATTCGACTGAAGCAGTTCCTTAAGTCGAATTAAGGAAAAGTTAGTTTGAATTAGTAAAACCTCATTTTACTTCAAACTAACCCTTAATTTGAACTAGTTAGTTTGAATTAAGTCAATGTGGCCATATTAGTTCGAACTAACTGGCACATTGACCTTAATGCAACTGACTAATTCGAACTAAGCAAGGGCCATGCATGGCCATGACTAATTCATACTATCATTCTAGTGGGTCCATGCTAGTTCGAATTAAGTCAATTTGAACTAACTAAAATTAGTTCGAATTAACTAATTCGAACTAACTTTGGTAAGTGTAGACATAACCTCAGACAGTGAGGCAGCATGAAGTGTGATGCCTGTGCTGTGCAGATGACAATTGTTTTGTGTTTTTATCTCATGTGTCTCAGATAGTGCAGTTCATTGTCTTTTTGAGTATCAAGCCAAGATGGGAACTGGAATATGCATTAGTTGGCTGAGGTACTTCATAAAACAAAGGCCATGAAAGAGCTGAAATAAACAGAGGCCCTTGTTCTAGAGCTCGATTGGTACCAAACGGAGTTTTTGGAAGAACATTCTCCATGTTGACCCCTTAACTCTCACTTCCCCTTTTGATCCATTGAATTCAGACCTGTTCACTTTTCAGTCAAGGTAGAAGGCCCATCTAGTCTCTCAAGCATTTTGGAAAGGGATGGCTTCAAGTCAGGGGGTGGGGTGGAGCAGAAGCTACTTTTCTACTTATGGTAGAATAAGCAGTCAGTTATTTTGGATGATAACACAAATGTGTTAATTGGGAGTTCTTACAGCAACTACAGAGCGTAGGACTGGATGCATGTTTCTGGAACAGTATATTTTGTACATCAAAAGAATATATGAATTATCAAAAGATTCTTCAACACAGAGAGACAAGGCCATATACTTCTATCCTCCCTGTGTTAACTTTATAAAAAGGGAATCAGCTGTTCTCGACTGATTCTGCCATGTTTCTTAGTAGCCTTAGTTTTGCATTGTGCCTTGAAATTAGCATGACTTGGGTTCAGCCTCAGCTCTGCCAACAGGGCTTTCTTGAGTTGAAGGCCCTTGGCTTTGAAAATGCATTTTTTTCTGGCCTATGAGCTTGACCCTGAGTTTCTTCAGCTTAAGTTTCCCTGCTGAATACAGCTACCATGGCAGAGCGGAGATCCTTAAGATGCTCTGCTCCAAGATCAGTTAGGAATAGAAAGGCCAGGTGCTTGAAAAGGAACCTGTAGTGCATACCAAGTGCAGGGTGCAAAAGATAAGGTATGATCTGGCTGATGTGTCCCACTTAGCAAAGTGCGTTGTTACAACTATTCTAATCCACTGGCCACCTACAATTTCTAATTGCCTTTCTGGGAACTCATATTTCTAGGCACTGACTATTCCATGTGCATTTTTTCAACCGCAGTCTTATATTGGGAAATCATCACAAAGGCCGATTGCAGTTTCCTAGGGCCATGAATGGGACTAAGAGGATGCTCATACAACGACTGTCATGCCCATCTTATGGTATGTTCACTGCAGGTCTATCTATGCTGTGATGTCTCCCTGTGACCCAGGGCAGGTCCACACTTAAAATACAGCAATGATCCAACAGCACTGGACCTCGGGGAATATCTTACTATGCCAGCAGAAAAGCTTCTCCAATCAGTGTAGTTAGTTTACCTCTGTGAGAGACAGTAATTATCTCAATGGGAGAAGCTCTCCCATCAACACTTCACTGTCTACACCAAGAGTTAGGACAATATTACTGGTCGCTCAGGTGGTGGATTTTTCACTCCCCCGAGTGACATAGTTATACTGATGTAAGGTTAGAGAAGGAGACGGCAACTTTTGCCATGAGCCCTTTGCTAGACCCACCCACCGCACGCTCAGCAGGTGGTGGTCATGGAGCCAGCAGGTGCTGCTTCTCCCTGCTGGCTCTGTCCCTGCGTGTGGGGCTCCTGTCCCTTACTGGCCATGCTCCTGTGCGGGGTGCGGGCCAGCAGCCCTGCCTCCGCAGCTCCTTTTCCCTGCTTGCTGTGTTCCCCAGCTGGGGGGGTGGGAGACAGCAGGGAACAGGAGCCTCAGCGCCACATGCCACTGAGGTTTGCCGTGCATGCCGGGGGTTGCCGACCCCTCGTTAGAATGCTGGCCTGGCCTACATAGCCTGTAGGAAAGGAAATGAAAGGGAAGACATTAATGAAACTCCCATTAATCTTCTTCTGTCAATTCTTACCTTGCAAAAATGTGACATTTTGCCCTACCTGGTACCGTCATGGGGGAAGATCAATGGCTGTTTTACTTAAGAGGATGTATGTGTGACTAGCCCACCCAATAAACTTTGAGATTAAGAAAACCTCACAATAAAAATAAACATTTCAGAAAAATAAATACATTTTAAAAAGCACTTATTCCGTGAACTACCCTCTCCCATCACATGGAGCAAATAATTCTCTCTTTGAAAAGCAGTCCAAGTCATAAGTAGACATATGGAACATGTGTTCCGTGCATAATGGCTGTTTGATACCTCATACATTTGCAATGCTCTCTTACTCTAGCAAACTATTTCTGAAAAAAAGGCTATTGCATTGCACTCCAGTTCTAAATAAATCCATTGTAAATTCTCTCCCTGTCTCCCCTGTATAGAATACCCACTCTAGCAGAATAGATAGAATGCCAACAAATGAGCAGCATGTAGAGGTGGAGAGAGAGTTTTGTTGTGCTTTCCCTTTGATTGCTAAGGCGTAGTGGAAGATTCTTTGTCTATTTGAAAGCCAAATTTTCAATGGCTCTTAGCTATGGATGTCATAAAGAAGGGTGTATTTGCATCATCCTCCATGCAGCAGAAGAAACAGCAGGCAGTGTACGTGATGCAGAAGGCCATTTATTACAGTTTGAACAGACTTTATCATGACATGTCCAACCTGATGTTTTACGTGCAAATTCAACAATGTTCTTAAGTTTGTACACAACTTTAAGCAGGTGAGCGATCAAAATCAACAGGACTAGCCACATGCTTAAAAGTGTGTTTATGTACCTTGATGAATATGGGCCCCAGAGAATTTATTTCAGACAGAGATTATTTTGCTGCTAGAATAGTGGCATGCCAATCAATTAAATTAAATTTTCCATTATATCTACAGATCCTCCCCCCACCACACACACACACTTTGGGTTCCTGCTACCCTTCCAATCTGGTTCTCCATGCATACCTCACCCTCTTTCTTTTAATATGATAGATAGACATGAGTCCTTTCTGCCCAAGAGTGAGAACATAGGTTAAATCAGGTCTTTAAAAAAGTTTGTTTGTTAGAGCAATCGGGGCCATTGTCCTGAAATACAAATACTAAATACATAAATAATTATAGGTATGGATTGGCACATTTAGATAGTGTGACAAAGTCCCTCCTCTACCGTGGTGAGTCCCACACTTCCCTCTAGCAGTGTGTCTGTTTCCCTTAGGCCTCCAGGCCTGGGAAAGTCCTTTGCCCCCCTTAGGCAGGGTTTTTCTTTGCTTTCCCCAGGCTTTACACCTGTGGGGCTCTTCCTGACCAGCATTGTGCTCCTTTTCCAGGTCTGTCTGTATTACAACCTCACCTCCTCTCTCACACTACTGTAGCTTTCTTTACTCTCCAGCCATAGCCTGTCTCTGGAGGGAAGGCTTTTAACAAGTCTTGGGTAGGGCCTTAATTAGCTCCAGGTGTGCTAATTAATCTGGAGTAACCACTGCCCAGCTACAAGGGGAAAAGGGACTTGCTTAGCCTGGGCTTAATATATTGGCTTTCTAGAACTCTCCAGAAAACCTCCAGCCTGACCCTGTCACAATAGGTAAGAATAAAGGAAGCTGGTAAAACTGGATTTAAAGCAAACACAAAACTGCCTTAGCAGTAATTAGAATATTGTTCAATGTACCTGTGGGAAGGGATTGGCTGTTTTTCCTGGACATGGCTAAATAAGCAACATTCACAGCCTTCTTTTTTACATGCATATCTTTTTGTAACCATCCATTGGCAGCAGATGATAAAAATTAACAAAACTTTGTTGTGGCTCAGAAGAAAATTGAAATAGATTCCTTGGATTTTAAGTATTGAAAATCAAAGTATTTCTTGAAGTTATTTTCATAAAAATAGAAGGGTCATGTGTCTAACAGGTATGTATGTAGCAATGTCTTATTTTTTCAGCCCTTTTCTACACATCAATACATTCTGATAGGCATTACAATCAGTGCACCTTTAAAGATCATGGATAATTTAAAAAAAAAAAAAAAAAAAAAAAAAGCCAGATCCATGAAAACACATTGAGCAATTGATCCTTAATCATTCTTCCTGAAGAGTGATGTGGAAGATTTAACAGCCAGCCCTCTGATTCTCTTCATATTAGACACGGGGCTGCCCATGGAAGCTGTGAAATCGTATGGCTTTGAGTATCCTATTTTGTCAAGTCCCAATTCCATCTTTCCAGAATCATGTCCTGGTATAATGTTGCTTTAAACTTACCCATTAATCCTGCTCAAAGCAAGCTAAAGCCACCAGAATACAATTCAGAGAAATGAAGTGTCGCTTCTGAGGCAACTCTGCAGGTATTTCCCCTGTTTTCCCAGCTGGCTTTCAGGGAGGGATTAAGGGGCCTTGGGGCCCTGGGCTGCCCACCATTGTGGGGTCCCCAGCCTGGGGCCCCAGGCCCATCACCATGGGACCCTTCTCCCTAAGGCCCTGGCCCCCCACCACAGTGGCCTGTAGGCAAACTGGCACTGTGGGGGCTGGGAACAGAGGCTGCTCTCAGCCGTGCTCCTAACCCAGACCTGGTCCAGCTCGTCGGCCCCCTGTTAGAGGTCCCATCTCCTGTGGTTCTTGTTCGCTAACAGAGATAGAAGCCCAAAGTCCAGTAGCAGGCAATAAAAAAGGTTTATTGGGATTGACAAGCCTTTTCCGAACTTTCACACCAGTGATTCCCTTTTTTCTTCCCTCCTACTTCCTATTGAACCTTGGGATTTATAGTGTATTTTTTAACCAATCACTTTTTTTTACACATATTACCAGATAGTTCCATAACCAATCCTGCCATATTGTAACGTAACCCTCCACCCAATCATACCCCACCACCATAACTAATCACAACTAACTACAAGACAGACAGAAACAATGAAGGTTGCAGACAGAAGTCATCAGAGCAATGGATACCAAGATGACCAAACAACACCGAATGTAAATTTTGTCACAAGTGTGATGCTCTTCAGGCGTTGGCTCCTTCGGATGTAATGTGCTTGGAATGTGTGGATGTGACTGTACGTGTCCCAGTCTATGGCTGCCTCTGGTACTTTTTGTCTTTGCTTAGCTCAAGTACAAGGCCTCAGCCAGTCAAGTTGATTCTTTGATTTGCTGGGACTGTAGCTAGCTAGTGATACAATGTATTTAAAGAAATTCATAGGCCTTATAGGCCGGCCTAAATATCTATAGTCTAACACCCCCAGGGGGTGGGGCTGGCTGGTATGCAGTGCGGCTTCCAGTGTGGCTCTTTAGGGCCATGGGCCCTGGAAGGCCATGCTGGAGGCTGCCCCACATGCCAGCCACAAGAGTGAAGCAAACATGTACCAACCTGACCCACCCCCGGGGGTGAATGAGCTGGCCCAGGGATAGGGCAAGAACTCTGCAGAGCCCGGCTTTTGGCCCCAGGCCCACCCAGCACCATCAGGAGCTCTCCCAGCACCCCTCCACATCCCACTGGTGCAATGCGGGGATGAAGGGGCAGCGGGGGTTGGATCATGCAGGGACCTAAGAGGCTGGAGCCTAGCCCCCCCCCCATTAGGCCAGAACCCAGGGCTTCAGCCACTATAGCCCCTGTGTTGATCCAGGCCTGCTGACTTTATGATAAACACCAGACTGATTCACTTATTTGACACTATAAATGTGTAATAATGATGCAGTAGTGGTTATTGCCCAGTTTTAACAATAGGTCTGGGAGAATTGCATATGTCATGTCACTCAAAACCAGCAATGTTGTTGCAGGAGAAATTTCTCTCTATACTTAATACAAGGATTGCTCATAACCCAAATTAAAATCCCTGAGTCGGGGGGACTTCTGTTGTACAGTGGCTAGTGAAATTCTGAGCTGTGAAGAGGACCATAGTTGGGGATTGAGCATGATAGAACTACTGTGTGATCCCTGCAATCTGAGGCTGACTGCCCCCTCAAATTCATGGTTATTTTCCCATTATATCTTTCTTCCTTTGGAAGTGCATTACTTTTTGCTTCCTGATGCAGTATTTCTGGGCCTTGTTTATCACTGTGTTGCTGCAGGGGCCACTATAAGGGCACAGTGGAGGCATCCTGAGCCTTTCATTAATCAAGTGATGCCAGGGGTTGGGGAGGCCCATGGAACATGCCAACTCAGCATTGATAGATGTCCTATCTGGCACACTAGCACATGGCACAGAATTGCTGGACACCGATCACCTTGACCATACCTCTTCCTGGTCTTGCTCTGTCCCTTCCTTAGTCCACCTCCAACATAACCCCTGCCTGACTTAAAATGTCCATTTCACAGGGCTCCTGTGGAGATAAAACAGAGCTGTCTCTTCTCCTGGTAGACATGCTATTTGTAAAGGTTGTGTGGACTTCCCCTGCAGTCTAGTTGTGTAAAAGAGATGATACAGTGATATAAATCATTCCCTCCCAGTGCAGTCCTACTGATTTCAGCAGAATGACTCTTGATTTAAATGAGATCAGAATCAAACCTGGCATATTTGTTACATAGTGTTTATAGCAACTGGAACAAGATCACATTCTAATCACTAAGGTTATGTCCACACTGGTAAGTTAATTTGAATTAAGGAAGCTTAATTCAAACTAACTAAAGCCATGGCTACACTAGGCTTTCATTAGTTTGAATTAAGGGCTTCCTTACTTCGAACTAATAAATTTGAATAAGGTATTAGAAGTAAGGGTTAATTCGAACTAACTAGTTTGAATTAACCAATGTGGCCATGTTAATTCAAACTAATTTCTTAGTTCGAACTAACCGGCCCATTGAAATCAATGGAGATCGCTAATTCGAACTAAGCAAGTGCCATTCTAAGTTTTTCTAGTTCGAATTAAGTTTATTCGAACTAACTAAAATTAGTTCGAATTAGTTTGTTCGAACTAACTAATTTGAACTAATTTTAGTAAGTGTAGACATAGCATAATACCCCTAATGCATGCAAATAGCAAACTTCTCATTTAGAAAAGAGGAACAAAGGAACACCTGGGGCAGTCTTCCTCTGTGACATCAGCTTTTGTGTATGTCTGGGGAAAGAGGATGACTGAAGCAATTGTAAGGCACTTCTAATAACATTTAATCATATTCCAAAGGGGTAGCCGTGTTAGTCTATTGTAGAAAGACAACAGAGTCTTGTGGCACTTTTAAAGACTAACAGATTTATTAATCGCATGAGCTTTCGTGGGAGAAAATCCCACTTCGTCAGACGCTTTGAAGATAGGAAAGTTACAGAGTGGGAGGAAATATAATGCAGGGGAGTGTATGACATAGCATCAGGTCAGGCTGTAAGAGTAAATCAAAATAGGTGTTAGGATATTTTGATTTGCTGTTACAGCCTGACCTGATGCTATGTCATACACTCCCCTGCATTTTATTTCCTCCCACTCTGTAACTTTCCTATCTTCAAAGCGTCTGATGAAGTGGGATTTTCTCCCACGAAAGCTCATGCGATTAATAAATCTGTTAGTCTTTAAAAGTGCCACAAGACTCTGTTGTATTTAATCATATGTGAGCCTTATCTCATTGGGCTTTGCATTCTAGAAAGCCAGAAAGGCTGAGCCCACGGAATTGCTTCTAATGACGTTAGCATGAGGTTTACTCAACTAATTACACCTTAAGATTTCCAAATAGCTTTAAGAGGAATGCCAAAAACTTAAATTCTCCCCTTGCATTTATGCCAGGTACTAAAACTGTTTCCATGCTGCTCATTTAATCATGGTGCAGAAAGAAGGCCTCTGTCATATCTTTCCGTTTGAAATTATTTCTTTGTGGTCTTGGTTTTCCCATCAAAGTGAGGGATTTGATCAATGAGCAGGATGAAATCGTTAAAAATGTAAATGGGTGGGAAATGATAGCTGTGGTAGTGAGGTGTTAAAATCTTAAAAAACAAAACAAAACAAAACTTCCAGGACATCAATAATTTGTAGTTAAATAATGTCAGTACTACTTGTATTTAGGGGAATAAAAATAAAGAAAGCTTGGGTGATTTGTCTGTCCTATCTAGCTGTACCTATCTTATACCACAACCATCACCATGGTGTACAAGTAGCATTTCACCTTGGAAGTGAGTAATATCATTTACCCTATGAACACATGGGCTGGATTCTTAAACCAATTGGCGATTCCTCCTGGAGAATTCCATGTGTGCAGGGCAAATACCTTCCAGCGTAATACCTCTTATGACAGAATGCTACTGCCTCAGCCTTTGTACAAGGGAAAGGAGGAGTCAGATAACAGGTCATATTGGGGTGAGTCAGCTTGAAGTCCTCTAGTCCCGATTCCCTTCCAGTGTAAATTCCAGTGCTTATACCAGTGGTAGAAGTTAAAGTCACCCATCTGCTGCTCGAAGTTCTGCTCAGGCTGAGTGACTTGGTGCTAGGGGGAGAAGCCACCAGCTATGTGTTGTCATTACTGTCTCAGGCATAGTGGAGCTATTTCACAGTGAGGATCATTTCTTTCTATCAAAATGCCATCCATTGAGAGCCCGATCCAAAGCCAATAAAATTGTTTCTATTAGGTTCGATGGCTTTTGTATAAGGCCCTTGGAACTGAGTTGAATTTCTTCCTCAGTTTTGCCAGCAAGGTCCAGTACAGCCTGCAGCAATCACTCTGGATGAGTCTAAGGCCTTTAAGTTCATAATTGTCACTGTATTTCCCATTGTAAAGCTAACCTGGTCATGCTGCATGGAACTCTAAGGAACAAATGTTTAGGAAAATCCTTGTTATTTAGAATGACCGTTTTTGCAAGGAAAAATAGGATACTGTATGGGGCTTGCCCAAGCTGCCTCCTTCTTGCATTGGACTACTGCAAGCCACTCACTTGATCCCTGCCTGCCCCCCACAGGAGCCCTGCAGTGGTACCTCCCTGCATGTTCTTCCACCCCCCACTTTTTGACTGTTGGCAAGAGCAACCAGGACAAATGCCCACTTTCACCAAAAAAGTTGGGACAACCAGAGCAGGGCTTAAAAAGTGGACTATCCCACTCAAAGCGGGACATATGGCCACCCTTATATAACTATTATAATTTTACCTGTGACCTGCACAAGTTCTCCATGGCAACCCAGAGATCATAATGGCTGGTGGATGTCAGCAAAGGCTGTCTCTGGCACAGTGTGCTTATTCTCACCAGTGTAGGAGAGAGGTGGGAGAGGGGAGATACATTGTTTTCCAGTCTGGAGACCACCAATGGCCCTGCCATGCTGATTTAACTGCTTCTGTTAATGCTAACTCTCTGAATTAAACACACTTTGAGATGCTGTGGCTCCTCTTCTGCACTGAGAAAGATGCAAAGATTAAACACAGCACATACTGATCCTGAAGGAGATTTTCTCAGTATTGACAATTCAAGGACATGCACAGAAAATTGATCCATTTTGTTTCTTCATCCCTCCACCCCAAAGTACAAATACTCTTGTATTCTTCATCCGGTGGGGCCCGGTGATTGCCAGTGCGTTCCCATCTTCCACCAGCCTTGGCGTTTTATGTCCTTTTGGCTGTGCAGGACTTGACCTTAGTACAGATCTGGCTGTCATTAAGATGGCAGCTCATCCATCACTGCCCCCGCCTGCTGTCAGCGATCCATTTAATCTCACTTGTAATTTTCCGAGGGAGGCTTGCAAAAGCCACAAACAGAATTTTAATGCTGTAAAATGCTCTTTGGAGCCAGTAAATATTTCCTTTCATTGTGAGGTCATGCTGTGGAAACATTCCCTGAGTTCAGCTTAGCTCCTTTGCTTTACGAGACTGCAAATCAACATACACACAGCCAAAAGCCATCTACCCATGCGTGTCAAATGGACTCAAAGGCTCACATTCTATGTTAATATGATTGGTGAGGGAGTTGCAAGTTCAACCCCCTCTCCTTGACATCATTTCCCCCTGGATCTATAGCTCACCCCTTCAACTATTTCTTCAGCTGAGTCCTGCTCTTCAGCTGCTCAAACTGGGTGCCTGGTCTGGCTGTATGACTGCTTCCATAGGGTTGGGTCCAATCCCAATTTAAATCAACAGAAAGATTGTACACACTTCACCCAAAAGGAATTTGGATCAGGCCCAAGGAGCCAGCAACAATCTTCATCTTAATTCCCTCTATACATCCTTTTTGTCCATTGCCTCACACTTGCTCCTCCAATCTCTTGTATGCCATTATTTAAAAATAGTGACCCAGATAATCCAGGGAATTATTAGGCCTGCCAGTCTGACATCAATCCCAGGCAAGATAACAGACTTGCTGATTTGGGTTTGGACTAAAAAACAAATAAAAGGAGGAATTAAAAATTAACATAATTGTTACCACACTCTATGGGTTGATAGAAAATAGATTTATCAAATCAATGTGATACTTGTTTTTTTTTTTTAAATTAGATGTCTGGTTGATAAATGGAGTAGTGTGTAGGTTATGTAATTGGGGTATGTCTACACTGCAGTTAGGAACCCACAGCTGGCCCACGTCAGCCAACTCGGGATCTAAGGCTTTGGGCTAAGTGGCTGTTCAATTATAATGTAGACATTTGGGCTCAGGCTGGAGCCTGGTCTTTCGGACCCTGTGAGGTGGGATGTGCCACAGCTCAGACTTCCACCGAAGTCCAAATGTCTATGCCACAATTATACCCCATAGCCTGTGACCCTGAATCCATTGGCATGGGCCAAACATGTTTCCAGTTGCCATGTAGACATATACTTAGAGTTCTGTCAGAATTGATTTGGTACCACATGACATTTTGATTAAAAAAAAGCTAGACTGATATAAAAGTAGAGTGCCACACATTAATCTTTTACAAACTGGCTAAATGATAGGTTTCAACGTGTAATTGTAAATGGTGACTTCTCACCGGGTTGGCATTCCTGGGAAGTGGTCCCACGGAGATCTGTTCTTCACCCTCTGCAAGTTAACATTTTTTTACTGATAACCTGGAAAAACAAAATATAAAATCATTGCTGATGAAGTTTGCAGACAACACAAAAATTGGGAAGAATAGTAAATAATGAAGAGAACAGATCACTAATACAGAGCAATCTAGATTACTTGGTAAGTAGGGATCAAGCAAAATAACAGGCATTTTAAAATGGCTAACTGTAAATGTATACAACTGTGAACAAAAAAGTAGACCATGGCAGATTCTATCCAGGGAAGCAGACTCTGAAAGAGACTTAACAATCATGGCGGGGAATCAGATCAACGTGAGCTCCCTGTGCAATGCTGTGACCGAAAGAGAAAATACAGTCTTTGGTTGTTTAAACAGGGGAAGCTTGAATAGGAGTAGAGAGGTTATTTTACTTCTGTATAAGGAACAGATGTGATTCCTGCTAGAATGCTATGTCCTGTTCTAGTGTCCAGAATTCAAAAAGGATGTTGATAAATTGAAGCAGGTTCAGAGAAAAGCCCCAAGAATGAGTAAAGGATTTTTTAATATGCCTTACAGTGATCGAATCAAAGAGCTCAATCTATTTAGTTTTACAAACAGAAAGCTAAGAGGTGACTTGATTACAGTCTAGAAGTGCCTGCATGGGGAATAAATATTTAATAATGGGCTCTTCAGTCTAGCAGAGAGAGATATAATACAATCCGATGACTAGAAGTTGAAGCTAGACAAATTCAGACTGGAAATAAGGTGTAATTTTTTTTTTAAGTTAGAGTGATTAACCATTGGAATAGTTTATCAAGAGTTGTGGTGGATTCTCCAACAGTGACAATTTTTTTAAAAAAATAATATAGGATTTTTTATATGATCTATAAATAATTTTGGAAAAGATCAGTGGACTGTACAGGACATTCAAACTGGATGAACATAGTTGTCATTTATGGCTTTGGAATCAATGAATCTGTTAATTTCACCACCAGCAGCAGATGCCTCCACCCCATAGTTTGTCCAGTTTGAGCAGGACTTTTCCCTGGCAAGCCATAACGGGTTCATCAATAAAACAGTCTACCCTTCCTAGAGGGGTCACAAGCTCTGTCTTTCAGGGAACATATTCTATAAGCAGAGGTTGACATAGTTTTTCAGATCAGTTTCTCCAATGAGTACCAGCAGAAATGGTTTGGTATTTGGCTAACAGATGTCACATTTGCATCTCCTCACACCTCATGCTACCTGGGACAGGGCAGCCTCATCACCACCTCCTGCCCTAGCATCACTCAGTGTCTCTCTCACAGTGGCTCTGGGTTGGGTATTAAATACCTTTCTTGGCCTCAAACACGGACAGGCCTGATGGTTTACTCCAGGGGTGTCGCTGGTGGTGAGCACAGGGGGCACAATCCCCAATTGTCCAAGCCAGTGCCCTGAGTCCTGAACCAGCAATGCAGACTCAAAGAGGTGCACCAGCTCTTTTAAGTCTCCTGCTCTTCAGCATGTAGCTGAGGCATGTGGTGCAGCACAGAAGAGGAGGGAAAATTAAATCCCTCCTCTCAGCTAAGTGGCAGGGGGCAGCGTCTGCCCTGGGTCAAGGCCTATGATAGCTGGCCCCAACCTGAGTGAGCAGGAGGAGGAGGCTGGTCACAGCATCTGGCCCTGGCCAGGGACCACCAGTGGGGCCAAAGGCAGGAGCTGGCCCAGAACCCAGAACCAGCGAGGGTGAAGTCAGGAGCTGACCTGGGATTGGCAGGGCTGAAGACAGGAGCTGGCCCGGGACTGCTAGGCAGCGGTGGCAGCAGAGGCCAGGGTCCAGATCCACCTGGGAGCCAGGGCCAGCAGTGGGGGCTGGATTCAGGCCAGGGTCAGAGGCAGCAGGGCCCAGATCCAGCCTGGGATCAGTGGCAGCAGCAGGGGCCAGTGGCCAGATCCAGCTGGCAGCAGGAGTTGAGAGTGCAGTAGGGGGGTGGATGAGCCTGGGGCTGTGTAGTGTATGCTGGTATGCATGTGAGCCTTTGGAGGAAGTTTTCAGTACACTTTTTGAAAGGTTAGGTGCTCATGAGTACCTGAGTACAACTTAAGTTAATCTCTGTCTATAAGTTTCTGCCTTCCCAGCCTGACACAACATATCAGAGCTGCCTTTAGTAAATTTCATATCTATATTCTAGGATTCCTCTACTTGCATGATATAGGCCTCCAGACAATGATTCAATGTTAACAAACTTTTGGATAGTTCTGGATTTGGGTGGGATTTGATGTCACAATGTAGTCGCTACCTCTGCAATTAAATGCACATAGGGATCACTCTTGCAATCCATATGATGCTCCAGTGCCTTTATTCAGAGCCATATATCCCCTCAATAATCTCTAGAACCATCTAATCCCATGACTGATTTATTATTTGGAACAAAAAATCTTGAACTTTTCCTTTGCACATTGCTGGAAGTTGAAAATGTCTTCCACAAAATGACAATTGGACATTAATTTACTATATAGATATTCTAAAATTACATTCATACTTCCTATTTGAAGACAATGCTTTCAGTTGCTTCTAACTTTTGCCAAAATAATCATCTGGCCTGAAATTTTCCATTATCGGGTGTCTGCCTCAGATTGAGTTATTTTGGAAAGTTTCAGTAAAAACAGTGTAGCAGTGACTGCGTACAAGATAAGGGGAAAATGCCATATCATGTCAATTTTGAAAATTCTAGCCATTTGTTGGGAAGCTTTAATACATCCATTCTTTGAAGCAGAGACATGAAATTTATCAAGGGGTCACCATGGGATCAAAGAACTGATTTTTTGTGTCTTTGTGAACATCCAATCAAACTTGTCCAAGTTATAAACCACTGAAACTAGCTGTGCTGTTAGAGACTGGCAACAAAATTCTCTTAACAATCAGTCTTTGCTGAGCTGCTGAGCTACTGAGCTCCCTAAGGAACATAGATTCATAGATATTTAAGAACAGAAGGTACCAATATGATCATCCACACTGACCTCCTGCACAATGCAGGCCACAGAACCTCCCACTCACTCCTGTACTAGACTCCTAACCTATAACTCAGTCACTGAAGTTCACAAATTATGATTTAAAGACTTTAACGCACAGAGAAACCACTTGCAAGTGACCCATGCCCCACACTACAGGATAAGGCCCAAACTCCCCAGATCCTCTGTCAATCTGTCTTGGGGGAAACATTTATCACCCCTAAAGAGCTTAATAAGCATGATCCGTTCTCCAGTGAAGCAGATCTTTTCCTGTCACCGTTCCTCCTTTTTGGGGAAAGATTCTGTGGCAGCAGAACTGAGAGAAGAGAGACTGTGTCTCCTGTGCTCTTAATGGACTCTCAAAATGAGGAAGTATAAAGGAAAGGGAGGAGCAAGGCACAGAATGGCTATGAAGGGGGTGGGACAGGGCCAGAGGAGAATGGGGGAACAGTTCAGTCATTTTCTGACGTTGAGTATTTGACTTAGAAACCTTAGCATTCTTTTAACATAACTCTTATAGGGCTTATTATTATTATTTTATTTTATGTAACAGATATATAAAATTCTCTGTACAATTACAATAGTGGTTTGCTCTGAATTGCAGTGCCTTTAACAAAAGTGAATGTATTCTGCAGCAAGAGGAAGGCATGCCGAGAGAATGATTAAAAAGTACAAAATAGGCCAAGAAGTCTTCTATTCATAACATCAGTTTCTTAGTGGTGCCAGTTAGACATAATGACTATGTCTACACTTGCAAGTTAGTTCAAATTAAGGAAGCTTAATTCAAACTAACTTAAGCCTTGGCCACACTAGGTTTTCATTAGTTCGAATTAAGGGCTTTCTTAATTCGAACTAATAAATTTGATTGCTTAGTTCGAATTAACGATTAATTCGAACTAGTTAGTTCAAACTAATCCACTATGGCCATGTTAGTTCGAACTAACTGCTTAGTTCGAACTAATCGGCTGATTGACCTTCCTGCAACTGACTAATTCAAACTAAGCAAGTGCCATTCTAGTGGGGCCATGCTAGTTTAAATTAATTAGTTCCAAATAGCTTTTGTAAGTCTAGACATAGCCAATGAATCATATACTTTGCTTACACAGCTGCCCCGAGAAAAGCAAAGCACATATTGCTACACATCTTCTTTTGCTGAAGTGTGGCAATTATAATAGTCTTAAAGTGGTAACACTCTTTCTTGGTGTCATTGAGTATTATTAAAGTTAGCATACAACTGATTTGCTTACCTTTCAAATATTTGTAATCACATTAATATTAAAGTAACATACAATCTAGCTAATGTTACAAATTATTGGGCAGAACACAGGGGTGTTTGGGGGAAATTTCTTGGACTGTTTTATGTCAGGGGTCCAATTAAGTTATCTGTTGGCCCTTTTTGGACTTAAAAGTCCATGAATGAATCTGAAAGTCTTCAACTCTATGAAAAAGTAATACATATATGGGTGTGATAGCGATAGAAGCATTTCCATGCTTGATCAGTCTAATGGTCCACCTGGTCCAGAATCCTGTTTCTGACAGTGATCAGCACCAAATGCTTCAGAGGAAAGGGCAAAAAGCCAAAGAGAGGAAAATGATGAATTAACCTACCTGTAAAGAAAGTTTCTTCCTAACTCGAGGCATAGAGTGTTTTTTGTCTGAAGCATGAGGGTTTAGATCGCTAATAAATTTAACTGGAACACTGGTTCAATATGTCTGGGATGAAGAATAAAAAAAAGATAAAATGGCTTACTCTGAGGTAGTGAAAGGAAATTGATATTTCTCACAACCTAGGATTTAGTCAGATATTGACAGTGGTCTCACACAGCCCTTGTGTCTTATCATCTTGGATTTAAATTTATTGGAATAAAGCATGATATCTAAACACAAATAAATATAAAAACTGGATCTCCTGGATTTCAATGTGAATTCATGTCTGAATGTTCACCCTTGCAGATTAGTTAGTACTCAGTACCACAGAGGAAGGATGCTCTACTGCTTAGGGTGCTTGGTCTGGGACTTCAACATGTTAGGTTTAGATCTCTCTCTTTCTGGATGATCCTGGATACCTCCTTAAGTTTTCTGTGTCTCAGTTTCCTTGTAAAATGTGTGTAATAGTGTTTCCTTTCCTTACAGAAATGTAGTGAGTTGCTCAAATAGTGTGGTGATGAAGACCATGAACTCAAAGAATTTTTATATTTGAACAGCTTGTAGACACTCTCTGATGCATCCTTGTCTCTGTGGTAAAATCTGTTTGTATTTCTGGCTATTAACTAAAAGACTGGTAGTTTGTATCCGTCTATGGATGGAAGTCCTGAGCTACACAAGCCAGACCAGATGATCTAAGGGTCCCTTCTGACCTCAAACTTTATGAACCTGTTGTTGTCAATGGCTTTTTTCTCTGTAGGTTTCAACTGAAGAAGGAATGAGCTTGGCCAGAGAGTATTCATGCTCCTTCTTTGAAACCTCAGCTGCTCTGCGCTTCTACATTGATGATGTCTTCCATGGACTGGTGCGAGAAATCCGCAGGAAGGAGTCCTCACTGTCCCTGACAGAGAAGAAGATGAAGAGGAAGGAGAGTCTGTGGCGAATGCTGAAGGGTTCTTTGAAGAAGAAAAGGGAAAGCACAACCTGAAGGCACTTCCTAGTGTGCTATCTTTAGGGAGTTGATCACAGTCATCTGTAGCAATTCCTAAAGCAGCATTTACAGAGCATCTTAGGGCTTATTTCTAGAGTCCTTTTTCTGCTTTAATTCAGTCCTTATTCAGGAGTAACTTCTATGGTTGCCCTGTGACCCCGTTCTGCCGATGTAGCCAGTGCAGAAGGAGCCACATAATAGTCAATTATCACCCTCTTATTCTTGGCACAGAAAGCCTCTTGTGAGAGGTACAGAAGCAGCAGAGTGAATATTTGAATATTGTACCTTTCCCTGCTTGATCCCCTAATGCAAGAGGTTTTCAAGGAAAGGAAAAAAGTAATTTAGGCATGTAGCAATTCTCCAAAAAGGACTATATCTTGGAGTTTAATTTACCTACTATATACACATCCAAATCATATATTGTTTAAGAACTTATTTTCTATAGCTTTCAATGAAATATGACCTGGAGCTTTCAAATGGTGCCATAAGTCAGATGAAACAATGGTACCCCAAATGAGAAAGTGTCATGTTGTGTATAGTTCTAGAAACAATACACTATAACTATGTTTTTACTGTTTGCATTAATTTCAACAACTTAATGTGGTGTATATTGGTCCAAGCTACCAAATGGCAACTGATTAAAACATTTTAATGGTTTTCCATGGCCAAGCATTTTTCCTCCCCTGAAATGATTAATCTGTTCAATATGTGGCAAAAACACTGAATATCATCATTTTGCAATATACTAACATGAAATGTTTTCACATCACATAGTCCTAATTGTCAAAGTATTTCACAAGGCATTAGAATAGTTGTCAATATTTTCAACTGAAATTTGCAACTTGATCAATCTCACACTGAAGGGTGTGAACCAGGAGCAGTAAATTGCAGGCCCATAATTTGTATTGCCTAGTGAATAGACATAAATATTTGTGAATTCCTAATATAAGGCTTCTTCATTAGTGAGCTTTTATACATACAAAGCAGCATCTAGTCTGCCTGGTAGCTGTCTGTGTGTGCAAGGCTAACCTTTGAAACATTCTAGAAACTAGCTTTTTAATTCAGTGACACAGGTGAGCATTTTAGTATTAGTGTTTAGCAATGACAATATGCTGCTCTATGCACGGTTTCAATCACAGTGCTCACTCAACAAAAATCGAAGTTAAATATTAACATATAGGTCTAGTTTAGATCTAATTTAGCAGGAGTGTGTATATCTGTTCAAAATGAAAAACAGTGGTAACAATTGTGGTATGCTAAGAATATACTTTGGGAATTTTACCTCTCCAGGGGAGTTACAGTAAGTGATGATAGGGAGGATACAAGCTCCTTAGAGTTCACAGAAAAAGCAAAAAAACTCTCCACAAACTTTGAAAAAGACAAGTTCCAAAGAAGTACCTGAGTCACTAGTCTAGGTCAACAAAACAAACAACGAGTCCTGTGGCACTTTTAAGGTACGTCTGCACTGGAGGCTCTGTTAAATCAACTTAACCAAGATCACCTTTAAGTCAACTTAAAGTCAGCCTTGTTAAGTCGACTTAAAGAGTCCACAGCCCTGTGTCCACAGTGCCAGGTGCTAGGTTGATGGAGTAGTGACCAGGAACTCTACGAGGGGGCCTGGAGGCCAATTAAATCAACTTAAGGGTTATTCCCCATCTACACTGGCTTAAGTCGACTTCATTAGGTCGACCTTAAGAGGTGGTGTTATTAAGTCAACTTAAGGAAGTGTTTAAGTCAACTTAATAAGTATCCAGTGTGGATGCAGTGGCTTGTAGGTCATCTTAACCGTCCTTAAATCAACCTAAGGCTCCAGTGTGGACTTAACCCTAAAAACAGACTAATTTATTTATCGCATGAACTTTCCTAGGAGAAAATCCATCTTCATCAGATGCTTTGAAGATAGGGAGCTTACAGAATGGGAGGACATTAAATGCAGAGAAATGTATGAAAAAGGCATCATTTTCCAAAAAAAATCAAAAGAATAAAAAACAGACAAAAGCCACCAGTGCTGGAAAGACTGCTGTAATGCTGGCAGCAGAAGCCAGGAAAACGTAATCGTATTGGTGGGTAGTGAATGAGTTTTCTGTTTTAAATGATGTGCCACCAATACCCTACCAAAGGGATTGCTTTTAGAAATACACAAAAAAGTCAAATTTGGCTCATGTCAGAGTTGTACTGAATCCAAGAATGAAAGCAGACTGCATGAAAACAGGAAGCATCATGATCACCTAATTCCATGCCCACTAGAGGAAATAGACCCACCACTGCTTGGTCCTGTTGCATTGTTTGCTTGAAAGAAAACCACACAAGAAAGACCAGAAACTTCATAAGAGACTAACCAATCTAACAAAGGCAGCACTCCAAAGAGGAGATGATGACACGTTGTGCAGAATATATATGGAAGACTTGATTGATAAGGAGGGAGTTCATCACACAACATGCCACTCTTCCTCCTTGAGTAAAACAAATCTTAAAAGTAAAACCACCTAGTTACATGATAAAGCAAGAATATAGCCACCTTATGACATTGCATTGGATTAGTTGCTTGATGAGAGAGCCAAGGGACGATTCAAGCTGCTGCAAAGTTATAAAGCCCTGCTTCCCTCAGATGTAGAAACTGCAAATTAGCCTAAAAGCAAATTATAGGCAAGATTAAAAACCACTAATTGTTTCTGCTATTTCATTCCATGCACATCCTGGACAAGTCAAGTCTCCTGTTGCTCTATGCAGCACAGTAACATTAGCTGATGATATCCAAGGTGGTAGTTAACTAAGTTAGTTAACTAATTCGAACTAGCATTTGTAGGTGTAGACATAGCCTAAGGTCAGAAGGGACCGGTATGATCATCTAGTCTGACCTCCTGCACAATGCAGGCATCAAAACCTCACCCACCCACTCCAGCAATAATCCTCCAACCTTAATTATTTACCTCCTCAAATCATGATTTAAGGACTTTAAAATACAGAGAATTCACCGGTAGGTGAGCCATGCCACGTGCTACAGAGGAAGGCGAAAAACCCCCAGAGCCCTAACCAATCTGCCCTGGGGGGAAATTCCTTCCCGACCCCATGCCCAGAACTGACTCACAATAAGAAAGTACTTGATAAAAATAAACTCTTGTCAAGTACATACGAATGCTGTCCAAGATCTCTGCTAGTGTCCTTTAAGATTGCTCCTTGTGATGTCTTTCTAATATGAAATGACACTGATGTTGTTCACTCTCAGATAATTTCATTTTTTAGACGGGTTTCAACCACAATCTTGCAACAACAAAGAACACATACAGGCAGCTGCTGAAACATAAGGAAATGCCAAGAGCTGTAGGACTGCAGCATGCCATGGAGACCATGCGATCAGAAGTTGTATACTGTTGTTTACCAAGTGAAATGGACTTTCCCAAATGAACTTGGTACCAACGTGATTTGCCGGAGTGGTTTTCACACCCTGTGTTGTTTTATTTAATGTATTGGGAAATTTGGGGGACACACAGGATTGCTAGAACTTCTTTTGATTTTCATGTGTATGCAACTTATATTGAAGATCAGATGCTTGCTGTTAAGCAATTTATCCACGTTCTACGTGGCTTGACTTTAGTATTTAAGGCCATGAGTGATCTTATTAATTTCTTAAATGGTGTGAGTAGAGAGCAGGTACTCAAGAAGTTCCAGAAATTGTCTGCTAGATGTTGGCTGGCTCAAAATGTGGCTGAGTAAGCGGAAACTGAGTTATTACAATATGTCACCAAAGAGCTTGATGATACTGTAGCTCAGCATATGTAACCACCACTAGAGGAATTTCAGACATTAGGATATAACCAGTCTACTACATTCAGGTTCTGGTTCATTTTCTCCGGGTTATGTAGGTTCTACTTCTA
Source organism: Pelusios castaneus (assembly GCA_007922175.1). NCBI lineage: Eukaryota > Metazoa > Chordata > Testudines > Pelomedusidae > Pelusios > Pelusios castaneus. The sequence continues at coordinate 6,856,357 of ML685885.1, read as the reverse complement.
CTATTTTGCAGAACAAAACGGGGACTGGAACATCATCCCCACACATGCTGTGGCATGCTTCCTTACATCTTTACTGCCTAGGAAGTTATCAGTCTACATTCTTGATGTCATAAATCTTATAATGCCCTTGAAATTCAGGAATTTATTGTGTGACATGGTTCTTTCAATGAAATTTGGAATGAAATAGGAACAGAGAAAATAGCCATCAGAGCCTCAAAGGGCAACTCACCAGACATGTCCTAAGTGAATATGCAAAAACCATGAGAGTAAGAAGTGGCCTCACAAGAAGTAGTGAAGACAAATTCCACAAATAAGTCTTTGCCTCTGCATTGAAAAGTGATGAAGAGCATATTATACCCCTTACCAACCATGTCATGAACTGTATGACAAACCTATTTGACCTGAAATCACCTCCAGAAATACTTATCAACACATCTACTGAACTGCATGTAACATCTCTACTCAAAATGGCATATACTGATGAAGAACAAATTAAGAGACCTGTAAGAGATGTCCTTGATTCTGATGAGTCCTGCGGCTTCTTCAACCCAGTCAAGAAATCTGGCTTTAAAATATTCGCTGAAAAGATGAAGAAGACCAGACTTAAGTCTGGCAAGAGAGGAGTGATCACAGCAGCTATCAGGACAGAAACTGCCTTCTGCCAAGATTTGTGCTTAGCAAGATGCAGAGATGATGTTTCAATGGCAACTGTTCTAAATCACCCAGTAGGACTCATGCCTATGTCCTCTTCCATGTTTTTGGAATAATGAGAAGAATAGACAAAGCTGAATTAGGAAACTCAAGCTGAAAGAATCCATGAGCTATGGTAACTCTGATGTACATTGTGGTTTCTTCACTGCATCAGAATTGTCACAGATGTTCTAGAAATTATGTCTGGAGTCGAATTCCACACTTCAGATGAAATAACTGTGGGGTATTTGAGGCAGATCCTAACAGGATCCAATAAAGCTAATTCTGTAATCAAAATCATTAACAGATATGGCAACAGTAATTCTGTGAAAACTTCAAAAAGATAATGCCAGTCAAGATTTAAGGTTGGGTGGAAGAAATACCAAGTGATTGGTGGAAAACATCATGGAACAAGTTGCTAAACACTGAATCCAAAAAGCAGTCACTTGTAAAATTGTTTTGTGAATATATAGTTCAAAATGAATCCAGCAATGTATGTTCATACCCAACACACACACCTTTTCGGTGACAGCTTTTGTAATGGTCAAATAGCAAAATCCATCGCCAGTAGAAGTGGTGAAGACGCCTCAAACTTGTACAGTACTCCAAAGGAAGTGGAGACAAGACTGCAACTGAATGATGTATACGCCAATATGGATTTAGGTTCTCTTGGTGTCACAGGAACCAATAATTAGGTCACCTAACACAGAAGATTTGGTCTTTGCTGTTCACTACTTTATTGTTAGATTTTATTTCACCCTTTAGATTGTTGTTGTTATGCTTTGAGGTCACAAAAATAAAATCTGATTGCATGTCTTGAAATGACATAGTCATTAAATTAACAGAAGCAAAGACAAATATTTTGAAGTTGTTATTTTAATGTTGATGCTGTCATTGTTTATCTCTGTTCTTATGTAAACAGCACCGTTTGATAGCTCCATATCATACAACTGTGGATTCCAGTTATGTACGATGTGTATGTATGCAGACAGGGTAGATTGTTGACCAAAATCAGTAGTGTCTGCCACTTACCTATATAGTCAAAACATTCTTGTGCTCTGGTTAGGCTCCAGATGGGATGGGTGAACCAGCACTGAATGTCTAACAAGTCCCCCATAGCTCTGGAAAATGTGATGTTTGTTACCTCCACTGTGTCCTTACATGGAGCTCTGAACCAGCACAGGGATGAAAGGGTGACATTTACGTCAATGGGAGTTTGCCTCTATAAGGACTAGTATCTCAAGGCTATGTCCACACTATAAAAAGTTAGGTCGACTTTGTTAAGTCGACTTAATAAGATCTAGTTTAAGTTGACCTAAAGTCGACCTTATTAGGTCGATTTAACAAAGTGCTTTCCCTTAACCGGGACTTATTTATTCAACCTAACTATCCTTAGGTCGACCTAAGAAAGTTGACTTATGCATCCACACTGGGCTTAGGTCGACCGAAGGAGGCATAGTTTGGCCTAATGAGCGGTCCTTACAAAGTTGCCCTAAGCTTTCATTAGGTTGACCTAATGAAAGCCTAGTGTGGACAGGGCTTAAGTTAGGTTGACTTAAGCCTCCTTAAGTCGACCTAACTTGCCAGTGTAAACGTAGCCTAAGGACTTTAGGATTTATATTCATTTGCAGGTTAAAGGCAGGATTCTGTTCAGCATCTGTGTGTATGTTCATGTACACAAGCCAGGTCGAATTCAAAGACCTCCCTCCTTTGCACCACTATGGACAGCCTTGGTACAGTTGTAGTCTTCCCTGTTGATGGGGCAGAGAAAGGATTCACAAGTCAATTACTGCTAATTATCACAGAGGGGAGGGGTCAAGGCCCTCTCACCCTTCCTCATCAATCTGCAGAGATGGTTGATCACAGAGGATTAAGGAATAGTGAAGCAGCCATACTCTCCTGCCCATCAAAGAGTATAGGGAGGCATTGTGTGAGACACAAAGCTGCCGGGAATTCTCACTGAAGTGGTGTTGTTTTGTACCCTTCCCCCCACCCCCCATGGTATGGAACAGCATGTGTAATGCACAATCCAGCCCTCTACAAACTCCAGAATTATATTAGATCAGACACTGTTTATTCACAACCTTTGACAGTCCAAGTGAATCCTTTTATCAATCATTTGGACAGGTCTTGTATTTCAACAGAGCAGCCATGAAATATAACAGTCTCATTGCTTTGTTTGATTTTTTTTCTTCAATTTTCTCTTTTTCAAATGGATTTCATTTCTAAATTTTAGAGGTAAAGCATGCAGAAATTGTGTTAAAAATAAAGATCATTCTTTCCCGGAAACAAAATAATGAGTTGTTTGTTATCTCATGATCTTTGAAAACATCTGGTGCTAGAAATCTTTCCCCTTCCTGATTCTGTTCCTATGATTAGTGAGCTCCCTGAATGCCTATGTAAATGTGTTAGATTTTCCTTTTCATTAACTTTAGTTTTTCTTGAAATTTTATGGGGTGTTAGTTAAAAAATGAAAAACCCACCCACCATGTTTCAATGAAAATGCAAATATTTTCCGGGGGGAGTTGGGGGGGGGGGGGGGGGGGGGGGGGGGGGGGGGGGAGAATCTGCTTTGCTGAAAAGCCATGTTTTACCAAAAACTTTTTTAAAAAAGTTTCACTGAAAAATGTTCAATGGTTCTAATGTCTCTGTATTTCCCAAAAAAGCAACTCCTTTGAAGATCTGGTTCAATATAATAAGTAGATGTAGCATAGTTCAATTTTTATTTTTTTTAACAGATAATATCAATGATTATTTTGAAGCATTTTTTCTATTTTTATTAATTAAAATTTTCAGAGTTGCATGAAATTATACGGAAGGCCAGACAATAGAGGCTCAGACATTAATGACATTAGATGTTAAAGATTTAAAAAAATAATAATGCTTTTATAGCCATTAAAACACAAATGACCAATATCACATATTCAGCTATACAAAATAAATATCGATAAACTCTAACATGCTCTCAAGCAATGCTTTTCTTTGTCTGTAAATTTGTATTATTAACAATGCAAATATTTTTGTTGGTTTATATGTGTGGTGAAATCGATGTTTACTGAATGTTACAGATAAAAATCATATCCTTCCAGGTTTAAGAATAAGGCTGTGCTACCACTTTCAGATTGCGGTACTGAAGGAATGAATTTAGTCAAAAAGTTAAATTGCACTTTTTGTTCACTGTCTCCTACAGTTAAAGGCAGCTCCCTCACTAGGTATTATTATTATAATTATTAATTATTTGTATTGCCATAGAGTCTATAGTCCCAGTCTAATTCAGATATATGTACAAATATATTAATGGACACATAGTCTCTACCCCAAAGGTAGGCCTACATTAATAGTGTCATATATGCTAGACACACAGCACACCCAGCTCACTAAGGCTGTGTCTACACTTGTAAATTAAGTCGACTTAAGCTTGCTTAAGTTGACTTAATTTACCCTGCGTCTACACTACAGTTTCCTTAAGTCAATTTAAGCAACTTGCTTAAGTCGACTTAAGGAAAATAAAGTCAACAATGTAGACGTGGGGTAGCCCTAAGTCGACTTAGGGCTACCCCAGGACTGCACCAATGCCCTCCCTACTGGGGAGGCACGGGGGAGCCTGGCATGCCCCCCCCCCCAAAGGGCCACCCTGCCCCTATGCTCTGCCAGGGTCCCTGCCCCCCTTTGCCCCATTGTACCTATGTACAATGGGGTAAAGGCTGAGCCCCCTGGCACTGGGCAAGGGGTGCCCCCTGCCCCTGTGGACCTACCCTAGGTCCCCCTAGCCCCTAGAAGTCGACCTAGGCATCCAGTGTGGACGCTCTAGGTCAACTTTGTAAGTTCCCCCCAAAGTCGACTTAAAATTTAAGTGTAGACTCACTAAGTCGAGTTAACTAAGTCAACTTAGATAAAGTCGACTTAAATTTCCAAGTGTAGACATAGCCTAAGTAACAGTGTAGATGATGAGGCATTGCTTAGGTGACTAGAGGCAGATGTGCCAGAACTGCAGGTTATATACCCAGCATGTCTCTACATTTCCAAGCAGTGCCTCCAGTGTCTACACTATTGTTTTCAGCACTGTAGTGTCCTACTGAATCCCTACTGCTAGAGCTTTTCCCTGTTGACTATCCCTGCCAGAGCTATATATACCCTACATGCTGTCACAGATATAGACAGGTCCTATGCATCAGATGAGAGACAATAGGAGGATGCTTCAAATACAGTTGGGGAGCACAAAGAAACAATGAAACAATAAATAAAAGGACACCTCTGTGAATTACCCAGAAGCTGGAATCTGTGCAGAGGAGTGACCACATAGATGCATAGATGACTACATGGAAAGATAGACTGAGAAACAAATATAGAAACTGAACCTGAATATGTGACCTGATGTTCAGAGATATCAAACCCACTGAAGCTACAGTTGTAACAGCTCTGAGAATCAGACCTCAAGAACCAGATTTTCACAGGTATTTAGGCCTCTATAGATGTGATAGGCATTTCAATGGGAACTAGGGACCTAACGTGCGTGGCACTTTTGAAAATCTCACCAGGAGTCCATTTGCAACCTAAGTATCTTTGAAAAACTGACCCGAAGTGACTTATTTGTCTACTATTCAGACAACAATTCTGTGGGCATAATGTCACAGATCACCTGAATCCAACTTCTGTCCCTTAAATACATGGCCATCCTTCCTCTCTGTAATGAGAATGTCATCATGAGTTACAGCCACCTGAGTTCCCAATGATCTATAATACTTAACCTCAGCTAATTGAGCGGAGCGTATGGAGGTTATAAGCAGTGAAACTGGCATAAGTCATAACTGAAAAAGAGAACTAGTTCTGCTGATTTTCCTAATTAGTCACTATACCTCCATCACTGGAGAAGGCTGTACTTTGCTGGCAGACCTGGTTGATTGGATTGGAAATCAGCAGCTTTCTGCCTAAAGACTTCTCCAGCTCTGACTCCTCTTTCTTCTCCCCTATTCCTGTCTGGGAGATTTTAAAAAAGAAACAGGTCATTGTATTGTGCTGTGGTACTTCAATTACCATGAAGATGGCCACTATAATTTACTCCACTGTCAGTGCATGCTGCAGCTAGAGTCTAATTCAGATTCCTCCAGGGGTATAATTAAAGCAAGTTAATAATAAAATAAAATAATATGACTTTTCTAATGGATCCTTGGTGTCTTTTGCATATATCATATAATATATATAATATATGAGAATTAATTACCCTCTTTCCCAGCTTAAGCAGATCACATGCTGTATTTGGTTATGAAGTCATCATCTCTGGGGGAAGCTGTAAAATAAGATGGAATATTTGCACAATTTTGTTTTTTCCTTAAATCTGTTCTTCATGGAAGGTGCTGGATCAGCAACATAAAAGACTGCCCTGTCTGTAGAAGCCTATCTCTCTTGGGGTAGTAGAATCCTACCTCTCATATCACCCCTTTTGGCCCCAAAATTACCTACAATCCACACAAATCTGATGTGCCATCACATTTATTGGTGAAAATAACATACTTAAGGGTGCGTCTAAACTTAGAAATTAAGTCGACTTAAGCTTGCTTAAATCAACTTAATTTAATCCGCGTCTACACTACACTTTCCTTAAGTCGTCTTAAGCAAGCTGCTTAAATCAATTTAAGGAAAATAAAGTCGACAATGAAAATGAAGTCGACTTTATTAAACCTCATTTTAATTCAATTTTAGGCTTAAGTAGACTTCCTAAAGTCAACTTAAGCCAGTGTAGACCTGGAGTAGCCCTAAGTCTACTGTGTCGGGGGGGCATAGGGGGAGCCTGGCATGCCCCCCCAAAGTGCACCCTGCCCCTATGCCCTACCAAGGTCCCTGTCCTCCTTTGCCCCATTGTACCCAGGTACAATGGGGCAAAGGCTGAGCCCCCTGGCACTGGGCAAGGGGTGCCCCCCGCCACTGTGGACCTGCCCAAGGTCCCCCTAGCTCCTGGAAGTCGACCTAGGCATCTAGGATATGTCTACACTTGCACTTTTCAGTCGACTTTAACTGAGTTAACTTAGTTAAGTCGACTTAGTGTGTCTATACTTAAAATTAAAGTCGACTTAAAGGGGAATTTACAAAGCCGACCTAAAGCGTCCACACTGGATGCTCTAGGTTGACTTTGTGGGTCTAGGGGGATCTTGGGCAGGTCCACGGTGGCAGGGGGGGCACCCCCTGTGTGCAATGGGGCAAAGAGGGACAGGGACCCTGGCAGGGCAGAGCCCTGTGTGTGATGCTGTCTGGATTTAGGGAAGCATTTATGATATTATTTTCAATGGATATCTCATAAATGCTCTATAATCCATGGGAACTATGTCATGTTTGGTATCAATAGAAAGGTAGTAATTTGCTGGGAATGATTATATAGTTTATGTCTAGGAATTCTATCTCCATTAGAAGTTAGGAATTTGATGTTATATCCATACTTTAACTTGCCATTCTGGAGGAAAGCCTTAGACGGGAGGGTGTGAAGAACCATTGTGTCCTTAATGTTTAGGAATGTTCTAGGTAGAATGGTCCCAGGGAGTATCCTGATGAGCCATTAAGGACATAAGGAATACACCCATTGTGTCCTTAATGGCTCATCAGTTTAGTCCCTGGGACCATTATCCCTGGTACATTCCTAAACATTAAGGACACAATGGTTTGACACACCCACCCACAGGTATTTCAATAAAATAACATAAGTTAAAGTACAGATAGAATACCCAATTCCTAACTTCTAATCCAAATAGAATTCCTAGACATAAACTATATAATCATTCCCAGCAAATTACTACCTTTCTATTGATACCAAACATGACATAGTTCCTATGGATTATAGAACATTTATGAGATATCCATTGAAAATAATATCATAAATGCTTCCCTAAATCCAGACAGCATCACACACAGTGCTCTGCCCTGCCCTTTGGGGGGCATGCCAAGCTCCGCCTGTGCCCCCCCAGCAGAGAGGGCAGTGGTGTAGTGCTGGGGTAGCCCTAAGTCGACTTAGAGCTACCCCATGTCTACACTGGCTTAATTCGACTTTAGAAAGTCGAATTAAGCCTTAGGTCAAGTAAAAAGCAGGTTTAATAAAGTCGACTTAATTTTCATTAACTAGACTTTATTTTGCTTAAGTCGACTTAAGCAAAACGTAGTGTGGACGCAGGGCAAATTAAGTCAACTTAAGCCAAGCTTAAGTTGACTTAATTTGCCAGTGTAGATGCAGCCTAGTGTGGACGATCTAGGTTGACTTTGTAAGTTCCCCCTAAGTCGACTTTAAATTTAAGTGTGGACATGCTAAGTTGACTTAGCTAAAGTCGACTTATATTAATAAGTATAGACATAGCCTAAGAGTCAAAGAATTGTCAGACTGTGGTTGTTAAAAAAGTGTTGCTGACACTGAAGGAAAGGACTGACCCCATCAGTTTAAGTTTCATATGTAAATAACCCCCTCCTCTATTTTGGCTCTTTGTCACACACTGTGTCCCACATTTTAGTCTGGGCAGGTACAGAGGCATGCATGGAATATATGCAAGGTGGGCGTGCATAGTGAAAGCATCCCCATATCGTTACTCATCATTCTCCTACTACCTTCCTCTCCCTTCTCACCCTGTTTGAAAGAGTATTACAACATCTGTGAGCCACTTTACTCACAATGCGTAGTATTTGGCTCCACAAGTGGTTCTATTAACTTCAGTGGAACCTCTCATGGCATAAAGTAAAAGAACAATTCAACAAGGACAAGAGCCTAAATAGCTGGCTCTATGACTCCGCCAACACAGCAAACAAAGTTATCAGCTGCTACTATCTGCAATAGTTATACTGGGATAAGGAGACCTGTCTGGACAAAGTGAACTGCAGACCATCAATTGATTTCACACTGGTCATCCAACATTTATAGTAATGGCAGGAACCCACCAGTTTAGAGTAGATTTATGCCAGTAACTGAGAGGGGAATATCTCCATATCAGGAAGTCGCACAGCCTCCTTTCTTGTGTTACTCATTCAAGTACATTTAGTGCCTTTAAATGAAGGTCAAACTAAGAACTGGATTCTAACCCCATTCTTCACATGGTTGAGAAGTTACTTGCAGCATTCAAACAAATCCTTGCTCACAGCTCTGTCTAAGCTCTCAATAAATGACAGAGATGAAGCCAGACTACAAAATTTGTCTTTTAATCCAGATTTAAAATGTCTGTATCTCACTAAATAGCAATGACTTTTACATAGGGGCTTTATTTAGCCGAAATCCAATTGACTTCTTTTTGAACATTATTTTTATCTTAACTTGCAAGGTCTCTTGTATTTCATGGTACTTCTTGAGATGTAAAGTGATTTGTAATGGAAATGGCATTGTCTTGTAGCCACTGTGAAAGTCACCCCATGCTGCATCGTCCTGCACCTCTATACTGATTTATAGTTCCTTTTGTTCCTAGTTCTGAGCCTTCTTGAGTCAAGTGTTTCAATTTTGCTACACTGCTCTGAATTATGGAGTGGCTACGTTATAAGGACAAATGTTGACTCGAGGGCACCAAACTCATTTCCTGATTTGAACTTCTTCCCCAAGAGGTAATAAAGGCAAGAGCTTCCAAAACAGTTGTATCACCTCTTGTATATTTTCTGTCATTAGAAAATTTATGTGACAATGAGAAATTCCCATTCTAGCATTTTGTCAAGCATTGTCTTATCTGTAGTGCTTTTACCCTTGCAACTGGTTCAACAACTATACCACCAAGCTCAAAAGGACATTATTTATCACATGCTCAGTCAGAACAGAATACAAGTTAAAGAATGATAACAGGAATGTAAAGCAAAATAAGACTTTGGATTTACCCATGACATGAAATGCACTCAACAAACAAGCTTTACAAGTTGGGGAGACACTAGTGTTCTTCGGACCTTTCACATTTAAGTTCAATGAATTCTCTAGAAAAAGTTCTATCTCTGTGTTAGCTGCACTCAAGTCAAACAAGATAATACATGGAATTCTCTATCCTGGGAGAGTGTGCTGCTGAGGTGAGGTGGGAGGGCTAGTAGACTTGGGACCTACTGCACAATTTGGAATGGGTCTTCAGTATCCCATCCAAGGTCTCTCCTTCAATAAGCGAACTATTACATGCATTGCCATTCACCCTTTCTACTCACCCCAAACAGAAGTATCCATCCAACTAGACTCATTCTTATTCACACACTGTGTAAATTGTTCCACTACATCATCCAGGGGAGGGGGGGAGTGCAACAGGGAGTTCGGTGTCATTATCTTAGCAAAAATGTTATACTCGATATATCCTCTCTGAACTTTCTACTAGCCTCAGATGCATATTGAACATTAGTGACAAAATAGCATCCTATACTATGTGCCATAAGAAAGATATGTGGACACATGAGCAATCAGTCAACCCTCCCAACGTTCTTAGAATGAAAAAAAACAACCAAAAAAATTCACAGATACTCCAAAGAGTAGCCATCTTCCTAGATTCTGTAGACTGATTTCAAATCCCTCCTGATCAACAGCTATGAAGGCATCTGCAGATCTAAAAGACTCAGCTGGGACACCTGAGACAGGACCTTCAGCTGGTCAAAATAGGCATATCTTCAGTGAGGGCAATGGAAAACTTAGCTCTTAATCAACAACAGTCCTGTGGCACCTTAAAGATTAACCAATTTATTCAGGCATAAGCTTTCGAAGACTCCAATCCACTATGTCAACTCTTGGTACTCATCCCTTTCTAGCATACAATTGTGTATGTTCTCTCACATCATGAAATGTACAGCATAACACAAGTATACACTTTGGGTGCATCCCTCTTAGAAAGAGTAAGATTATTTTGGCACATTACCCTGGAGCCCTGCCACCTCTCTCATGTAAGACAGTAATATTATGTGGTCAGCAGTGTCAAATTCTACAGACATGACCAGGAGACTAAGAATGAATGTCTGCTTATACTCCATTAATAGGATGAGATCATGAATCAGCACCACTATTTCATCTTCAGTTACATGTCTAGGCCTAAATTCAAATTGTGCCAGGGTCTAAAATATTTGTTTTATTTCAAAGAGCTTATGATTGTTCTTTAGCTAGCTTCTCTATGAGTTTTCTCAGAAATGGAAAGTTGGACGCTGGATGGTAGTTGGCTAGAACTAAAGTATCCAGGTTGTTTATTTCTTTTTTTACCCTGGTGTTGGTCAGATTATTGCCTTTTTGAAAGAGGAAGGGAAGATTCCCTCTGTGGCTAGTCATGAGAATCTATGGGCAAACACACATTCTTAGAACCAAACTCTTACTTTCTTTTACTTTCTCCAGCAGAAGCTAAAACAGATTATGGCCCATACTATGAAAACTGCACCTGAAATTTGGTTACCAATAGTATTCTTTTTCTGTTCTATAATTTTTAAACTATGAACTATGTAGCTACTATGAGCCACAGTGGTGACTGGTTTATGTTCATGGCAAACTTCTTACTTGATAACATAGTGGCATTAATGCATCTCTGAAATTCACAAAGCAGGAGGCATCTAATATCACAGAAGAACACAACCATTCATTGGGTGCCTCTATACTTACAAATTAAGTCGACTTAATTTACTCTGCGACTACACTACACTTTCCTTAAGTCGACTTAAGCAGCTGCTTAAGTCAACTTAAGGAAAAATTAAGTCAACTTTACAAAGCCATGGAAATTAACTAAGATATCTCAAGGGGCACCCAGCAAGGGGCCCCTGACTCCTGCAACTGTTTGAAACATATCTGAGCAATTGTGCATGTCATAGAAGAAGCATGAAATACGAGCACGGCCAACAAGCTTATTACCACCATTTCAAAACACTAAGGTCAAAGATCCTTATGCATGTTTTGTTCTGTTGCAAACATAGGTACAAGTTCCAAATGGAGAACTATGGCAGCTGTTCTGAGATGTTATAGAATTTTAGCTTCTATTGCCCAGGGAAGAAATATGATTTGCATCTGAGTTCAGAATACTGAGGCTAGATGTATCTATTCACTGAAAAAGCCCATTTAAAAAGATGCCCTCCCCAAAGGAGTAAAGAGCACTGTTTCTCTCTGCGAACATAGTGAAGGTGTTCTGCAACTGTCCCTTGACTCCTGCACATTGGGGCGGGTCTGAGTGCAGAAGGGGGAAAGAGCAAAGAGGCAAGCCGACATGTGCCTGGGAGATTTAAAATGCCTCAGTCACAGCAAACTTCAAGGCGCGCCTCAGCTTCTATAACCACGTTGGTCTTCTGTTGCAGCTGGGGCATTTTAAGATTCACCACTGCTGTTACTGCCAACTTCGAAATTGCTTGGACATGATTTCCATGATATGACTTTCTTTGATGAACCATACTCGAAGAATATATGAGCATGCAGGCCCAAAATTCCAATGAGAACTTCAGTAATATCATTTTCACTTTTAAACTGTGTCCATAATCCTCATGTATCTATTTATTTAGAAATAACCCCACGTTATATTTGAAGAATTGTACTTAATTTGCCTTCCTGAATATTTTTTGCAGAAATGCGTAGTACACGGATATTCTAAACATTACAGTTACCATATACCAGCTTTTTTCAGGAAGTTTTCATCAGATTTTCCGCATAAAGTAATTAATAGCTTTAAGTTTTCCCCAGTCCACTAACGGTTGAGAAAAACTGAGTAAAAAGCATGTTCTTCATGTAGATACATTGGTTGGATAGAAACTGAGCTTTAACCAAGCAAGAACTGTTCTACACCTACTCTGGCCTATAGTGTGTTATTCCAAATGTCTTTACTTTGGCTCTGATTGCATCATGAGATCATACAAATTCAAAATGAAACTGTTTAAGTCAATTAGTCCATCCCTTAGGGATTATTCCCTATCATGTATTTTCTAGCACTTTGACAAATTATAAAATTCTTAAGCAATGAGTGTTCCATCACTCTTCTCAGAGAAATTGTCCACAGTCAGTTAAGACCACCAAAAAACCTAAGATCATCTACAATGTTTGGAGGAGCGGGGAGGATGTTGAATGGGGGGGTGGAAGAATTTGAAAGGGGAAAAAAACCTTCTACATCCGATTTTTTAAAACTGGAATGCCTTACATAGAAAGGAAAGAAATTATTTTAGACTATTTGCCCCAGGGTCTCAGCTGGGATGAACTACCTCACCCCTATTAAAAGTCACTAAATTACACTAATACACACCCGCTCAGGAACTGTAACATCATACATCAGGGATTGTTTGGGGAGCTCTTGGGGGAAGTGTTCACTTACATAAATATACCAACGAAATCAATAGTGCTAATTGCTCAGCCATATGGGCTGGAGTTGGTCCTACCTTGCTTTTGAGAACATTAAATGTTCAAGGGAAGAATTTCCTGCCCAACTTCTGATTTCACACCCATTTATATACAAGCAAAATGCAAGACTGGTTTGAAGTCTACATATGCTGACCATAAACATTAAATGTCAGGTCCTAAAAGGTCAGGTAGACAGAATTATTAAACGAGTTCAAAGCTGACTCACTGCACTTAGTTTTTATAATCCACTCTTGTTTAAGTGAATTCTGTGAATCTTTAATGACTACTGCCAAACACTTAGGACTCATTCACTACAGGATGCACCATTTAAAAAATAAAATAAAATAGAAAAAGGTCATTGCTGTAAGAATTATATAAATTAATCACCTTAAGTAGTGCTGTATAGTCCTGCCACATTCACGTTAATCATCTGTAGTCTTTATATGTTATAAATGATACATCTTGGCTCAGGCAGTAATTGACTTTCCAGCTGTTATCTGCAAGAAATTCAGGCCAATAAGGCCTAGCTTACAGATCTTGAAAATCCATTAAGAAACAGATATTCATCTACACTGATAACAAACCAGCAGCTGAGATAGGATACCTAATTGTAGGGTGGGGGGAATAGCCATCATGTAACAGACTATGAATGTATTATTAAATTGACCATCTTTTAAGAGAAATCCTGTACTGCTACCACTTACCAGTTATACAAAACTTTTCATCTATAGATTTCAGACTGTATTACAAAGGAGGCCAGTATGATCATGATTTTTATAGATAGAGAAACTGAGGCAGAGAACGGCGACAAGACTTGCCCAACATACCCAACAGATCTGGGACAGAATCTACAGTGATGTGTGCGGTATAAAAATCTATACAGTACAAAATAGCTAGGAATAGAAAATATGGTTTTGGGAGTTTCAATCTACTTATTCCACAGGGGTAGCTGTGTTAGTCTAGTTCAGCAAAACAAACAAGAAGTCCTGTGGCACTTATAAAGACTAACAAATTCATTTATCGCATGAGCTTTCATGGGAGAAAATCCCACTTTGTCAGACGCTTTGTGGGATTTTCTCCCATGAAAGCTCATGCGATAAATAAATTTGTTAATCTTTAAAAGTGCCACAGGAATCCTTGTTTGTTTTTCAATCTACCCATGTATCCCCTATCCACTGGGGAAGATGGGTTGAAGGGGAAAAAAGAGCAACATTTCTCCTTTCTGGCTGACCTTGGTGCTCCATTCTTGCCTTATAGGTAGGGTCATGTGCCTCTGCCTCTGGTGAATTAACTTTATGGCCCTACCAATCTCAACCTCCATAGGCTGACCCTTAACATCTCCACTTCCTAAGAGTACCCATTAAAACCCTCTTCACCATCCATTACAGCTTCACTATTAAGCCTTCCTCTGAGGCTTGTACCAGGAGCATGACCCCGGCTGGGCAACATTGAGGGGTGGGGCAGGAAGGACATACCAATAGGAGATATTTCCCTCCATCAGGACAATCCATTGGATACAATGGCTAAACCTAGGGACACGGCGTATGATTTCCCAGTCTGCCACCTCAATCCCATTCTCTCATGAGCAATCAAGGCTATTGCCAGAGTCCTCTTGCACCACCAGATCAAGCCACTCTTTCCATCACTGGAGGAGGCAGCTACCCATGATCACTTTCTGCAACCCTAACTTCTATGTGACACAGATAAACCAGCAACCAAATTCAGATGCTAAGGCAGATATGACTCAACAGATTTGTGGAGAAAAGGGAAGGGTAAACTTTCAGGGAGCAATGAAAAAAGATATCCTTCGCTTAGGCTTGAATGTGGGGTTGGAGGTGTCCCAGGGGGCAGTGGTGGTGGAGGGTCCTGACATCCACCACCCCACCACCCACCTGCACTGCTCCTGCTGGTGTACCGGCACTTTTTGTTTTTTTAAAGAAAAAAAGCACTAGATTTGATCAAAAGTTCAACCTTACAGTCTTAAATGATTCTCACCTGATCTCCTTCCCAGCTTGGCTCTGCCCTGAATCAGTGTTTCAGTTGATGGACAGCGTTCGTAGGTGGAAGAGAGAGAAAGGGTGCATCTGCACTTGTAAATTAAGTCGACTT
This sequence comes from Pelusios castaneus, assembly GCA_007922175.1. Lineage (NCBI taxonomy): Eukaryota > Metazoa > Chordata > Testudines > Pelomedusidae > Pelusios > Pelusios castaneus. Next base: position 6,841,293 of record ML685885.1, on the reverse strand, counting down.
AAGCTTGCTTAAGTCGACTTAATTTACTCTGCCTCTACACTACACTTTGTGAAACCTAGTTTAAAGTCGACTTTAGGCTTAAGTCGACTTTCTAAAGTTGACTTAAGACAGTGCAGATGTGGAGTAGCCCTAAGTCGACTCTAAGTCAACTTAGGGCTCTCCAGGACTCCCCCACTGTCCTCCCTCCCAGGAGGATGGCACAGGGAAAGCCTGGCATGCCCACCCTGCCCCTATGCCCTGCCAGGGTCCCTGTCCCCCTTTGCCCCATTGTACCCAGGTACAACGGGGCAAAGGCTGAGCCCCCTGGCACTTGGCAACGGGTGCCCCCCTGCCACCTTGGACCTGTCCAAGGTCTCCCTAGCCCCTAGAAGTCAACCTAGGCATCCAGTGTGGATGCTCTAGGTCGACTTTTTAGGGTCCCCCCTAAGTTGCCTTTAAATTTAGGTGTGGGCATGCTAAGTCGATTTTACAAAGTTGACTTAAAGTCGACTTTGTTAAGTCAACTTAGCTAAAGTCGACCTAAATTTACAAGTGTAGACATAGCCAAAGAGAGCAAGCAAGAGAGCAAGCAGCAAAATCTCTCTCTTATTCAACATGTTCCTTTGCCCACCTCTTCACATGGTCTCAGGTAACAAACAAAATGTCTCCCCTTTTCAACATGTTCTTTTGCCCACCTTTTCACGCTGACTCAGGTGACAAACAATGTCCTTCTATGGGTTCATCCATGCCTGAGTCACATGAGTATCCTTCTATCAATGCTTAGGCTAGTCAATTGTTCCTGAAAGAGCTGTATTTTGTTTGTTTCTTTTTGTTTCCATTTTTTTTAAAATGCATGCCCTAGTGAGGCATGAATTAGATCTCTGCTCTTGGAGGGTTAAGCGTGAATCTGTTTCAAGCCATGAGAAACACATTTGGGAACATTACATAACAAAGTCTCATAACCACATACATGACATTGCAATGGACATATCTCTATAATGTGGTGTCTTTCTTCATTTTCAAACTGTTGATTTTGAGAGTTTTGTTTCTGTATATGGGTTCTTCCATGATTTCAGAATGAATTATCAGGACCATCCTGCCTAAGCAAGATATAAGAAAACTCAACTATTTAGACACACAAAAGAAAATGAAGACACTTTCATTAGCATATTGTTGAGCACAAATGAAAACATGCTTCTTTTATTAGTTCTATGATGCATTTAAGGTACTGTCCAGTCCTGACACACAGAAAAAAAATATCTCCCTGGAACAATAGTGATGAAATTACCAATATGCTTCTCTATAATCTAAATGTTTAAATCCTGCTAGGCACACAAAGCCTGTACTTCATCCTTCTCTGTTAGGAAACTGACACTTTCAGTACAGCGATACTCTCAAGCAAAAGGGTCAAAATGGCTTTCCTTTCAACACACGCTAAAATGTAAAGACTCAGACAGTATGGAATATCCTAATGTAGCAGAAGGTTTTCATTAAGATAGTTTTAGTTGCATAAATACATAATATATTTTTAAAACAAACAAACAAACAAACAAACAAACAAAAACTAATCAAGTAATGTTGGATTACAGTCAAGAACTCCGGGCAAATTTCCAGTGATTGGACCTCTTCCCAAATGTCAATATTTTCATTAGCATATTAAGAGTGGCAAAGCCAATATTCAAGGTGTTAAATGCAGAAAAAAAAAAACATTCAGTAGTGGGACCAGCTGTATAAACATTTAGTGTTCTTAGGTCAAGGTAACAAGATAGTATTTTCAAACACATTAGCATTGCTATAACTCTTTTCCTACTCATAGAATCTTAGGATATTAGGTTGGAAGGGACCTCAGAAGGCCATGTAGTCCAACCCACTGCTCGAAACAGGGCCAACCCCAACTAAATCATCCCAGCCAGGGATTTCTCAAGATAGGCCTCAAAAACCTGTAAGGATGAAGATTCCACTATCTCCTTTAGTAACCGATTCCAGTACTTCACCATCCACCTAACGAAAAAGATTTTCCTAATATTCAACCTGGACCTCCTCTACCACATCTTGAGACCATCGCTCCTTGTTCTGTCATCTACCACCACAGTTAACAGCCTAGCTACATTCTCTTTAGAATCCCCTTTCAGGTAGTCAAAGGCTGCTAACAACCCCTCCACCTACCCCACCAATCACTTTTCTCTCTTGCAGACTAAATAAACCTAGTTCCCTCACTCTTCTTATAAATTAGGGCTTGACAAACCCTGGCTCCAGATCACCATGGTGCCTTGGTTTTGTAGTGTAGTGCCTAGTTCTGCCACAGAATTGCAATGGTAGAGTACACACTGGCACCTAAAAATTGAGCCGCCACCACCTGTAGTGGGGTTCAGGGGATTCAGTGGCATTTTGCTATGATGGTGGCAATTTATCAGCAGTTGGGGTGTCCCAGCTAGGCACCTTAGGTTGAAGCTGGGCACTTACCTGGGTGGTAATTTCGTCAAGCGCTGTCATAAGTCATGAAAAGCAAATGGAGTCCTGTGACACTTTTAAAAACTAACAGATTTATTTATGCATGCAATAAATAAATCTGTTAGTCTTTAAAAGTGCCACAGGACTCCATTTGCTTTTCTGCAATAGACTAACATGGCTACCCCTTTGGAACTTGTCATAAGTTATGTGACTCAGTCCTCTAATCCTTTTTGTTGCCCTCTGCCAGACTCTCTCCAATTTGTCCATATCCTTTCTGTAGTGGTGGGCCCCAAACTGAACACAGCACTCTAAATGTGGCCTCACCAGTTCAAAATAGAAAGGAATAATCACTTCCTTTGGTCTGCTGACAATGCTTCTACAAATGCACCCCAATATGCTATTAATCTTATTGGCAATAAGAGCACACTGTTGACTCGTATACAGTTTCTTGTCCACTGTAACCCCACTGCTCCTTTTCTCCCAAACAGTTGCATAGCTAGTTGGTCCTCCATTTGTAGCTGTCCATGGGATTCTTCCATCTGAAATGCAGGACTATGAACTTGTCCTTGTTGAAGCTCATCAGATTTCTTTGGATCAGCCCTCCAATGTATCTAGGTTACTCTGTAGCCTATCTCTACTCTTCAGTGTATCTACCGGTCCCACCACCTGCCCCCAGCTTAGTGTCAGCTGCAAACTTGCTAAAGGTGCAATCCACCCCTCCTCCACATCATTAATGAAGATGTTGAACAGTCTGGAATATCTTGATGTAGCAGAAGGTTTTTGTTAAGATAATATATATATATATATATATATATAAAAACAAACAAAAACTAATCAAGTAATGATGGATTACAGTCAAGAACTCCAAGCCTCTTGATACCAGCTGCCAACTAGACACTGAACCAGTGAGCTCTTTCTGTTGAGCCCATGAGCTCTACCTGTTGAGCCTGGGTTCTTTCCACTTCATGGTGCATTCAGACAACCAACCCATACTTCTTAAGTTTCCTAGCAGGAATACTGTGAGAAACTGTATCAAAAGCTTGGCTAAAGTCAAGGTATATCATGTTCATTGCTTTCCCCACATACACAGAGCCAATCATCTCATCATCGATGGCAAACAGGTTGATTAGGCATGACTTGCCCTTGGTGATGCCATGCTTACTGTTCCTGATCATTTTTCTCTCCTCCAGGTGCTTCAAAATGGATTCCTTGAGGACCTACTCCATGATTTTTCCAGGAACTGAGCTGAATCTCACCAGTCTGTATTTCCCTGAATCCTCCCTCTTCCCTTTTTTGAAGATGGCACTATATTTACCTTGTTCTACTCATCTGGGACTCCCCTGCCCACCCCAGTTGCCATAAGTTTTCAAAGATAATGGGCAATGACTCTGCAATTACATCAGCTGACTCCCTTGCATGCAGTCACATGGACTTCTGTGTGTCCAGCCTTTCCAAATAGTCCTGAACCTGTTCTTTCACTATTGAGGACTCCTCCCCATTATGTACTGCTCAGTGCAGTAGTCTGGGAGCTGACCATGTCTGTGAAGACAGAAGCAAAAATAGCATTGAGTACTTTAGCTTTTTCCACATCATCTGTAATTAGGTTGCCTCCTCCATTCAGTAAGGGAACCACACTTTCCCTGCCCCTCTGCTTGTTGCTAAAATTCTTGTAGAAATCCTTCATGTATAAGGAGGGATTTGGATGAAGAAAGGGATAGGGAGACATTTGCATTATCATACATTAATTTGTCTTCCAGCTGGTCAAAAATGTTTTTACATCAAAATTAAAACCAAAATAGAAGAAACTGAAGCAAAATGTTCATCTTTTTTAATAGCTAAAAAAACCAATCAAAATGTTTCCGGTTTCAAATTTTTGACAAAATTTTGAGTTTTAAAATTAAAAAAAAAATCAAAGTTTTGAATGCAGAATTCTCTCTCTTTCTCCCTCTCTCCCTCTCTCTCTGGGTGCAACAACACTTGTAAATTAAGTCGACTTAAGTTTGCTTAAGTCGACTTAATTTACTCTGCGTCTACACTACACTTTCCTTAAGTCGACTTAAGCAGCTGCTTAAGTCGACTTAAGGAAAAATTAAGTCAACTTTATCAAACCTAGTTTTAAGTTGACTTGCTGCTTAAGTCGACTTTAGAAAGTCGACTTAGCCAGTGTAGACATGGAGTAGCCCTAAGTCGACTTTAAGTCAATTTAGGGGCCTCCAGGGCTTCCCCACTGCCCTCCCTGCCAGGGTCCCTGTTCCCCTTTGCCCCATTGTACCCAGGCACAATGGGGCAAAGGCTGAGCCCCCTGGCACTTGGCAAGGGGTGTCCCCCCTGCCACCGTGGACCTGTTCCGGGTCCACCTAGCCCCTTGAAGTCGACCTAGGCATCCAGTGTGGACAGCCTAGGTTGATTCTGTAGGTTCCCCTCTAAGTTGACTTAAATTAACAAGTGTAGACATAGCCTCTCTCTCTCTCTCTCTCTCTCTCTCTCTCTCTCTCTCCCAGTTTACTTTCATGGTTATATTTGTTGTTATTTCAGTTAGGGCCGAGTCCCATCCATGTTAGAGGAAAGATACCTTGTTAAACGGAGTTTGATCATGCCCTCATCTTTGCATGTGTGTCTGTTATGTCTCTCTGATTACACCCTTGTAATTATCTGCATTTGAGATTTCAAAAAAAAAAAAAAAGTTGGAGAGAAACTTCTCTTTAACATTTTTTCCCCTAGAAACAACTCCTCAGAAATGATCTATATGCTCATACAATGCATAATCTTTCAATTTTTATACCCACTATTAAACGTGCACCTGCATATTGTCAGATCTTGGGAAGAGTGAAGCAAAATACTAATGGTCCCAAGTCACAGATGTTAAACCACCCAGCAATGCAATAAATTTCTTTAAAGTACTTTTATCATTTTACTCCATGCAGCAGTCCTTCATGTTTTCAGATACATTATTTCAGTAAATTGGTATCCATTGGAATATTTTGAGAGTAAAAAAGCAATAGGATCTATTAGCACAAAACATTATAGCAATTAAAAATAAATCTGAGAGATGCTGAGAATATTCAACTCAAGTAGAAATATATGGCCAGGAGAATAAAGGACATTAAGCAGTTCTTAAAGTATGTTAGAAACAAAAATAATCATAATCATGGTAGGTTGTCCATTACTTGGTGGAAATGCTAGAATTATCAATAATAAAGCAGAAAATGCCAAAGTTTTCAATCAATATTTCTGTTCTGAACTTGGGGAAAAATATCATATATGAGAAGGCTTATCATATACTACTCTTTCATTTCTACTGTTGTCTCAAGTGGGTGTGAAACAGCAGCTACAAAACCTAAACATTTTAAATCAGTAGGTCCAGATAACTTGCATCCAAGAACTTTTGAAGAGCTGGCTGAGGAGCTTGTTCGTCTGCTAATATTGATTTCCAATAAATCTTGCAACACTAAGCAAGTTCCAAAAGACTGAAAGAAAGCATCTAGAATATTGTTTGCAGTTTTCGTCTCCCCACAACAGAAAGGATGTGGACAAATTAGAAGGAGTCCAGTGGATGGCAATGAAAATGATTAGGGGGCTGGGGCACATGACTTACGAGGAGAGACTGAAGGAACTAGGCTTATTTAGTCTACAGAAGAGAAGACAGAGGGGGAATCTGATAGCAACCCTCAACTACTTGAAGGGGTGCTCCAAAGAGGAGGGAGCTAGGCTGTTCTCAGTAGTAACAGAGGACAGAACAAGAAACAATGGTTTCAAGTTGCAGCTGGGGAGGTCTAGGTTGGGTATTAGGAAAAACTTTTTCAGTAAGAGGGTGGTGAAGCACTGGAATGGGCTACCTAGGGAGGTGGTGGAATCTGCATCTTTGAAAACTTTTAATGCCCAGTCAGACAGAACACTGGATTGGATGATTTAGTGGGAGTAGTCAGGGGGTTGGACTAGATGACTTTTATGGTCCTCTGGAAGCTGATATTGTGCCAATACTTATTAAGGGTAAATAGGATCTCCCTAGGTCAGTGGTCTCCAACATGTCGATCACAATCTACTTTTGAACAGCAGTTGCAGTTAAAATCTATGACTGTTTCATCATCTGCTGGCAACAGGTTGGAGACCACTGCCCTAGGTAATTATAGACCTTTCAGTCTAACGTTGATCCCAAGCAAGATAAAGGTGCAACCAATGTAGCACCTGTTTAATAAAGAATAAAAGTAAGGTAATATAACTAATACAAATCAAAACGTCTTTGTGGAAAACAGGTCCTGTCAAAGTAACATGACATCTTTTTCTTTTTCTTTTTTTTTTTTGGGGGGGGGGGGGGCCCCATGAATGATAATGATACTACAAGTTTGGTTGATAAAGGAAATAATATTGATGTAATATATTTAGATTTTAGTAAGGCATTTGACTTAGTACCACATGGCATTTTGATTAAAAGCTAGAATGACATAAAAATATCATGACAAACATTAAATGGATTAAAAGCTGGTAAATGGCTAGGTCTCAAAATCTAATTTTAAATATGGAATCATAATTGAAAGGGTGTATTTCTAGAAGGGTCCCAAAAGGATGAGTTCTTGTTCCTATGCTATTTAGTATTTTTATTAATGACCAAAAAAAATCACCAATGAAGCTTGCAGGTGACACAAAAATTGGGGGATGGTAAATAATAAACTATTCAGGTCACTGAAAAAAAATATCTAGGTCATTTGGTAAGCAGAGCTCAGCAAACGATATGTATTTGCATGTAGCTAACTGTAAATGTATACATCTGGGAACAAAGAATGTGTAAGATTACATTATGAAGGACTCTATACTGGGAAAGAGTGACTCTAAGAAGATTTGGGAATCATGGGCTATGTCTACACTTGTAAATTTAAGTCAACTCTGTTAAGTCGACTTAACAAGGTCAACTTTAAGTTGACTTAAAGTCGACCTTGTTAAGTCGACTTAACAGAGTAGCTACATTTTAAATTGACTTAAGTCAACTTTGTTAAGTCCACTTAACAGTAGACATAGTCGTCAACACTTGCTTTAAGTCAACTTAATAAGGTCGACTTAGCACTATTCCCCATCCACACTGGCTTTAAGTTGACTTAAAAAGTCGACTTAAGGCTTCAGTCAATCTTCATAGGTGGTGTTATTAAGTCGACTTAAGCTGTTATTAAGTTGACTTAAGGAAGCGCTTAAGTCGACTTAATAAAAGCCCAGTGTGGACGCAACTTTGTGTAGGTCGACTGAAGTGTCCTTAAGTCAACCTAAGTTGCTAGTGTAGATGAACCCATGGTGGATAATCAGCTGAAGATGAGCTCCCAAAAGCTGTATACCAAAAAGTTTAATGTGATCTTTGGATGCATAAATAAAATGTTGAGTAGGAATACAATGTTACCTATATATTTGACTTTGATGCTAAAATACTGTGTCCAGTTCCGGTGTCCCCAGATCAAGAAAGATATTGGAGAGGGTTCAAGGAAAAGCCATGAGAATGATTAAAGGCTTAAAAAACCTGCCTTAGAATGATAGACTTAAGGAGCTCATTCTACTTATCATAACAAAGAAATTAAGAGGTGACGATGATTACAGTCTATACGTTCCCACATTGAGAGCAAATATTTAAAAATGGGCTCTTTGGTCTAACAGAGAAAGGTTTAACATGATTCAGTGGCTGGAAGTTGAAGCTACACAGATTCATACTGGAAATAAGGCATACATTTTTAAGTGAGAGTAATTAACTGTGGGGATAATTTACCAAGAGTTGTGGTGGATTATCTATATTTTCTCTGATATCTATCATTTATCTGATATATGGTATCTATGATTTATGTGGTGGATTGTCTATCTACTGATAATTTTTTAAATGAAGATTGAATAAAAGATCTGCTCTAGGAATAATTTTGGAGAAGCTCTAGGGCGTATTGGTATGGGAGATCAGACTCTGCGATCTCAGTAGTCTCTTCCGTCCTTCGAATCTATGAATGTATCACCATCTTTTTGTACATGAATACAATATATGCGTCTTAATAGCTAATTAATAATATAATAAAAAACACCCAAATATCTGATTTCTCCTCTTTTTATGGTGATGCACCTGGTTGTGAAATTCCATAGGGTTTCAAATTTCAGCTTCAAATTGGGTCTGAAATGTTAACTATTCTTCAGGCGATGGCGAAGAGAATCTGTGTTGATGGCGGCACAATAAGATAATAGAGTCAAAACATCACTTGTTAAATTAAAAATTTAAGCTAATCCTGCAAAAATGTTTACAGTACTTGTGAGGGATGTTTTTCAGCCTCTCTAGTACTAAGCAAAGTGCAGAACGTATATTTTCCCCCTATTAAAGGCTGTATAATTTCCCTAAGGGCATTATATTGCAATGCTTGTGGCACGCCTTTATAGGAAACAGACAGGACAAGTTCTTGAGCACTTTGGGGCAAATTCTCAAATACATTCAGCTCATGGTAGCTGCAACTGAAAAGAGGAAGGGGCTACCTCCTGCTCTCTTTCATATGACTCTGGAGCCAGTATGACTTAAATTAGAGAACCCTTACTTATCTTTATTCTTACCATATGTCATACTCAAGATGGTGGAGAACACTGACTATACATCATCCAAGAATACTCCTGTGTCAAGGGGAACCTTGACTTCATCTTCCTGGGAGCTTTCCAGCTGTTGTGCCTTGCCAAAGCAGTACAAAGTAACGGGATCAGGGATGACAGTTTCCAGAGGGGTGGCCCAGTTAGTCTGTGTATAGCAAAAACAACAAGAGTCCTGTGGCACCTTAAAGACTAACAAATTTCTTCAGGTATAAACTTTCGTGGGCTCTAACCCACTTTGTCAGATGTATCTAACAAAGTGGGTTGGGAGTCATGAAAGCTTATACCCGAAGAAATTTGTCAGTCTTTAAGGTGCCACAGGACTCTCGTTTGATCAGGGCTGAACATCTGTCACTGTGATTTGAAAGAGGGGAAGGTCCAATTCTGAAATCAGCTTCAAAGATTTAATGTGGAACTAGAGTGTGGAGAGAATGTCAGCCATTGTGTATTCAGATTGTTACAGAAGAGAATCAGTTGGACAGATTCTCAGATATAATTCAGTAATTTTGCATGGTACCACTGGTAGAATTTCTCCATGGAGCTGGCATAATCTGTCACTGAAGCCAGCTGTATCCCCTTGGTCTCTGTTGCCATTATGGAAGCTATATACTTCCCTTCAGTGCACCAATTTTGGGCTGTCATTTTGAGGCCATTGGCAGTCAGCATAACTAAGAACAGCTTCCTGGATATATTTCACTCTAGTTCACAGTCCTGTACAACACTTGCACTTTATTAAAAATGATAAAACCTGCCTTGGCTGTGCTCATTCCTGTAGGCTGGAACTGGTCAATGAAAATAATATCAAAATTTGACAAAAAACATTTAATCAATAATTTGTTAACATTACTTTGACCAGCCATGAGCTAGGTCATGTTCAGTTCCTCTTTGAAATTTTTTGAAGAAAGTTTTCAAGAGAAAAGAATTTCTCGAGTTTTCATGTAAATCTACAAGAGAAACATTCAGTGCCCTATAAGCACAAAAGAAGCAATTGGAGTGTGAAAGTACATACCAAAAAATCATGATTTTTTTTTTTCCTGAAGATTAGGGCACATCAGACAATGAGCTTTCTTTCCATGGAAAATTTTGATAAGAAAAAAAATCCATTGACATTTTGTGTAGAAAAGTTAGATTATTTCGCAAAAAATCAAAATCTTTGTTATTTTGGCCAAAATCCAAAATATTTACATTCAGAAATGCTGCCCCGGTGCCTTATTGGAAATTTTAATTTGGGTACATCTTGACCCCATTCTTCTCTATAAGATGGGCTTCCTGATTGGACCATCTCCTCTATGATTCACGACACTATCCATTCGTGATGAGAAGAGATGACTGCATCATGAAAATCCCTGATCTAGTGGCATCATGCTTCTGCAGGCTGGACTCCCCAGGTAGATTATATCTCCTATGATATGTGAAAAGCAACCTGTGTCAACACTGTGGCATATGGCTATTTGAAACAGTGAGGCGGCAGCAAGATACTTAACTGCTAAAAATAGCAGTGTAAATACAGGAGGCATGGGTTGGGTGCATGGACAACTGCATAAGGTATATATATATACTCTATGGCTCTGTTGTGTCTTTATTTACCTAAACAGTTCCTCATTATCTATACTGCTACTTATACCTGTGCTAAGAGGACTCTACATCATAGCTTACATGTAGACAGAGCCTAACAATGGAAATTAGAGAAGGATAAAAAAAGTTAAGTTAAATCATAGACACACAAGAAGGTAGCCATTCTAGTAAATGGCACGATAGACAGGCATGGCAGAGCCTTCTTCCTGACTTAAGTGATATCTAATGGGGCAAGCAGGATTTATATTCAGAATTCAAACAATTTTTTTACTTTAACTTTAGCTGGATCCATTTAAAAATAACACACAGTAGCCGTCCAGTTGATGACATTTCATCTTCTGTCTGTTATGATCAGTTTCAGTCAGAGTCTTGTCTTCTAAGGCTGCTGGCATATGGTATTTTGTGAACTATTTCATGAAAATAAACCATGCTGCTAGTGAAACATGAGCTCTCTCCTTTCGCCTATGATAAACAAAACGATGATAAACCAAAAAATATTCACATGGTCATTGGTTTACTGGCATAGCTCCACAAGCAAAACTCATGAATATCTCTGACTTCTGGTCCCAGATATAATCAATTATGAAGCTTATTGAGGTGGGCTATATTGTTGCAAATAAACAACATAATTACGCTGTCACTTTGTTACATCCTATCACAGGTTTCTATAGCAATCTGTCAGGCTTCGGTACTGCAGTGTCAACACGGGGAAGGCCTCATCATATCCGCTTTTACGGATTATTGCTGCTTTGTCAGATGTGCTGTTAAGACCGATGAGACTATATGAAAAGATGCCAGAGTCAGGTGAGGCTTTAACACTTCAGAAGTTAGTTGAGATCACACAAGAAACACCAGTAATAAATTACTCATCATCATCATTTGGACTGATGCATTATATAGCCCCTTTGACCCAAGGAAATCAAAAAACTTCAGAACCTTGATTTTACCAACCGAATGGTCAATTATAGGATTTTTTTTTCCTGATGAGAAAACCAAAAAAAAAAAAAAACCTAAAAGAAAATCCTGGAATGAAAGCCATGCTGATGTAGAAAATGTCAACATTTCTTCACTTTCTTATATTGTCAGTGCCCTGGAAATCATTATTCAACGGTTTGAAGTGACAAAAGGTACCATACGTTATAATTCCCACTGCAATTTTGAGATGTTCAGTTTAATGAACTTTTTTGGTTGTATGAACGCCTTCTTCAGTCTCGGATTAGCACAAAGATTGGGGTTTGATTGTATTTCATAAGTATTAGATAGTCACATCTCACTGCAACAACTCTGAATCAAGTATGGATTATTTAACCCTGTCTTTACTGAAGGATAAATAGGCACTTTATCTCATTTTCAGCCTCTATATCAATTCACACTTACATGTTTCAGTTTTGTCTACATTAAAAAGAAAGACTCTGACTACCGAAGAACTTTTTCTCTGCAGTTAGCAACACCCACAAGTAATTATTATAGCACAGAATGAATGTGTAAGTTTGCAACATTGCATCTGGGTGTTGATTAATTCTAACAGAACTGCTTGTGTGCCCAGGACAAATGTTCTTTTTTTTCCATTCGCTTTGCAATTTAGCAGTTTATTTGCTGAATCAGGCACTTGTACAGATAGCATTATTCTACTCTCACTTCTATCACTACAGCTTTGGTGGGGGCAGAAGTGTGGCTTAGACCAAAAGTCTAAGTCCTAGGTGTCCTCGGTTCAGGTCCCAGATTGTCAAGGGGCTTACTGGGTATAACGGATGCAGCCTGTCACTCCAGGTCTGTCTCAGAGGCTATGTCTACACTAGTTAATTTAAGTCGACTTAACAAAGTTGACTTTAAGTCGACTTTATTAAGTCAACTTAGCATGTCCACATTTAAATTTTAAGTCGACTTATAGGGTACTCTACAAAATTGATCTAGAGCATTCTCACTGGATGCCTAGGTCGACTTCAAGGGGCTAGGTGGACCTGGGACAGGTCCACGGTGGCGGGGGGGCACCCCTTGCCAAGTGCCAGGGGGCTCAGCCTTTGCCCCATTGTACTTGGACAATGTACCTGTACCTTTGGGGGGGCACACCAGGCTGTGGCTGTGCCAGCCACCCTGGCAGGGAGGGCAGTGGGAAAGCCCTGGAGCCCCCTAAGTCGACTTAAAGTCGATTTAGGGCTTCTCCATGTCTACACTGGCTAAGTCGACTTTCTAAAGTCGACTTAGCCAGCAAAAGTCGAGTTTAAACTAGGTTTAATAAAGTTGACTTAATTTTTCCTTAAGTAGACTTAAGCAGCTGCTTAAATCGACTTAAGGAAAGTGTAGTGTAGACGCAGAGTAAATTAAGTCGACTTAATTTGTAAGTGTAGATGCACCCAGAGGGTGCAAGAAGTCTATAGGCCCCAGACCTTCTGGTGGGGTGGGCAGGTGAAGTCAATTCTGGCCTGAAGCATGGCAAACAAACAGTCTACAGGCTTGGGTCCTTCAGGCCGGGGAAGGCAAGCAAACCTGCAGTCTATAGCTCAGCCATCAGGCCAGGCTGGGTGAATGAGCAGTTTGTAGCCCTAGGCAGGGCAAACCAGCTGTTTATAGTCCTGTTGAGGCAAACATGCGATCTATACCCCTGGCCCTTAAGGTAGGGTGAGGCAGGTAAGCAACCTATTGCCTGGCCCTTAGGCAGGGCAGGATGGATACATTTTCTAGCACAGGCCCTCAGTCAGGCCAGGGCAGGCAAAGCTATGGCCCTGGGTAGGGCCAACAAATCATCTATGGCCCAGGCAGGCAAACAGTCTGTAACCCTCCAAGGCTTCACAGGTACAGAGGAGGCAACTTCTGTAGGGCTGGCGAGAATAGAGACATAGGCTCACCCAACTCCACTGCATCCAACCCAGGTCCTATCAGTGGCAGAAGATTCTGTCACTGGGTCAAGCCAGGCTCCAGCTGTAACACACTGATACCAGCTCATGTGCAAGCCCAGCCTGACCTAAGTTAGCTGCCCCATAGCTACCTCGTCCTCCCTTCTGCCTGGGAACCAGAAGCCATGGGCCACTGTCAGCTTCCATTGGGTATGTGGCTAATGGAAGTCACACCAGTCCGTTGTCATCAGCCAGCAGCAAGTCCAGAAAGTACTTGGGATTGCTGGTTGATGGCAGCTCCTCTACGTCGCAGGGCTCAGGTAGATATTCTAGTTCGCAGTTCTGGCAGGTCCTCAGGGCTCCAGCTGGTAGGCAACTCCAGCAGCTTTTCCTCAGGACAGTGGTCAGGATCAGGTTCCAGCATCCAGGGAGAGACATCCTTCTTCTCTGGCTGCTCACCTCTAACTGAGCTGGAAGGCCCTGCCCTTTATACTTCCTGTTCCTGTCTGAGCCCTGCCCCCCTGCTTCTGGCATGATAGGCATCACTTTTCTGGCTGTGCCTTCCAGGGGTTGAGTGGCAGTCCCTCCCTGGCTGTCTCAGAGGTAGGTCACGCCCCTTCACTATAGGGTGACCTTAAGAAAGTTGTTTCATCTCTTTATGCTTTGGTTTCCCCATACATAAAATGAAGTAAAAGTAACAGATCTCCTTTGTGAAATGTTTTGAGATCAACAGAAGAAAAGCATATTTAAGAGCTAGGTATCAATTAATTTATTATTATTATTATTATTATTATTATTATTATTATTATTATTATTAGATTTGATTTATTACCATGTACATTGATAGAAGAATCAGTTTATCAAAACGGATCTTGGGGAGTGACTCAGCTCGCAGATCTGCATTTTCACACAGGAGCAGTATGGGAGTAAGTACTGGTGATCTGAAAGTAATATAGATTTCTAATTATGTTCTCCTTAAGTTACCTTTGGGAAAGAAAGTGAAGGAAAAATGTGCATTTAATTACAGATGAGAGAGAACATTAAGTATAATTACATGGCCTGCACTGGTCATTTTCTGGACTTCATACTTTAAAACTTTCTGTGCTCTTCCTGTGATGTTACAGTAAATATGAAGCAATTTTTTTTTCTTCTTTAGTGCCCAGAGAAAAAAACTCCAAAGTGGCAGCTTACCATAAACATCCCAAGTCACTTTGATACCTTTTGCTTTGCACAAATAGGGCTAAGTGTGCCTAGGCCAACCCATGTAGGTAGGATTTGAAGGGTAAGCTTTCTATTAGTAAATATTGGTAAAAGGTTGATTTCATTGCACACACACAAACAAATGGAAACATATTATGATAGATAATAAATATACAGAAAGGTGACATAAGAAAAATGCTGCTTGAGAACTTTTTAGTATTTATTTGAAGGCTATTTACTTTATATTTATGACGTGCTGTTGAAAATTTGTTTTGTAAATTATAAAATTTTAACCATTTGATTCTAAACATCTATTCCCATTAAATAATGTCTGACCCCCCCCCCCATTGTCTGACTCCCTCCATAATTTCCTGCAATTCTGACAATTTAAATCTATTAAAATAAATATAAAAGCTTAAAACCCATATTTTGGGCAATTATAAGCATGTAAGTTGATAGAAATCAAAACAAATGCTTAAAAATAAACACAGATATTATCCATTGAAATTATACAAGCAGATTCGCGGATATCCGCTTCTTATCCATGGATATCTGCAGACCCGTTGCTGCGGATTGCAGCTCGGATATGGATACTATTTTTATCTGATCACAGCTGTACGTGCAGAGAGCACCATTGCTCCGCCCAGAACATCTGACTGGTTACAGCTGCAGCCCTGACTGAATCCAGAGGCCAGTCCAGGCGGAGTAACAGTTGCTCCCCCTCCCACTTCCCCCACTGCCAGCCACTCCCCCCAGCACCAAACAGCTGAGTGATTTCAGCAGCCCCCGTTTCACATGGCCAACCCCGGTGGAATAAGAGTTGCTCAGATCTGGGCTAGCCTGGACTCTGAACAGCATCGGGTTTTTACTGGCTCATCCGGGTCCTGGGTCCCGCCCCCAGCTGTCCTTCAGTCTCTGACTCCAGACTGTGAGAGCCAGAGCCCAGCCCATGAGAGCTGGTGTTCAGTTTCAGTGGCCAGTCCTCACCTCCACTGATCAGCTGAGAAATTGCAGCAGCCCAGACTTCCCAGCCCAGCCCAGGCAGAATAACAGTTGCTCAGATTGGAGCCAGTGAAGCCTCTGAAAAACACTGGGAGCTGTTGGCAACTATCTCCTGTCTCAGCTGTTTCTCAGGCTCCCTGAACCTAGCTCGCCAGAGCCCACGTACATCAGCTGATGATGGGCTGCTGCTTCTCCCCTTCTCTGGATGCCAGCCAGAGCCATCCCTGGGGTGGGGGGCGAATGGGGCAATCGCCCCGGGCCCCGCGGTTTTGCGGGCCCCACACTGTCCCACTCCTACCCACACTCTTCTCTACTCCCTGTTGCCTTCAGCAGGGAGCCGAACGCTGCGGGGCGGGCCGGGAGCACTAAGCCTGGCCTCTGGGCTAACCCTCCCCGCCCTAGCCAGCAGGGTGCCCTTGGCCAGAACCAGATCTCGGCAGCGGCCTCGGGTCCTCGGCTGGGGTCCCGGCTGTGGCCGGCTCCCCGCACCAGCGGCTCCCGCTTCCAGGGCTGAGGTAGTCTCAGCCTCCCCGCCCAGGCTGGCTCCCTGTGGGGGTGGAGCAGCCAGCCTCCCCTCCAGCATGGGGGAGAGCAGGGCCCCACCTAGGCCAATTGGTCCTAGGCCCTGCTCCCCCCACGGGATGGCCCTGCTGCCATCTTCCCAATATGGTCGCTCAGCTGAATGAATTACCTTGCCCATGCTGAACAGCTGAGTGATCTGATCTTCGCTCTAGTAGGTGGAATAACCAGATGATTAGGGCCAGCAGGGCTCTGAACAAACAGTATTGGGAGCTGCTAGCTAGTGCCACCCTCCTTGCCTCCTTCCTCGGGCTCTGTGTTGGGCAGCTGCTGCTCTCTAACAATCCAGTAACTGACAGGCAGCTGCCCCAGAAGAAAACACAGAGGATGCACCAGGATACTTAGGACTCTCTATAATGTTGTTTAAAATAAAAACAGTGTGTGCACATTTACTAAGCCCCTGCTTTTAAGCTGTTATATTACAGAGCGCACTCAGGCAGGAACGCAAAACAGAAGCACAGAGTAATGACGAGGAGCTGAGCAGAGCGGAGCGGAGCTGCTGCAAGGTGGCAGGGGACTGAACTAGATGACCCCTCGAGGTTCCTTGCAATCCTACAATTCCTTGATCCGTCATTAGATGAGTATGAAATATTTTTGTTTGTTATTTGCATTGCATGGCACATAAAGTTCCCAGATAAAGATTGGACTCTCTTTATACTAGGTGCTGTAACACATATAAGGGAAGATGGCTGCTACATACCACTTCTATTTTTGGAGTCAGAACTTATTGTTTGTGTATACAGCAAATTCAGTTAAATTTTTGTTTTCTGGTGAGTTTTGAAGCAGAAGCGACTGCTCCCTGACTCTGCCATTCCTGTTTGCTTCTCTGTGTTTTAGGGCCATTAAAAATGAACAAGTGGAGAAGTGGAAAATACAGTGCATTCTTCAAGAAGCCATATGTGGGTATTTTTATTGTACAGAAAGCTGGCTTCCTTGGCTCAGATAGAAACCAAATGAAGGGCATTAGAACTATGTTATGTGTTTGGCAATATACAATTGTGTTTATAATTTCTACAGCACCATGAGTAGAGACCTGTACGGATATAAAAATGCGGATCCGGAACTGATCCACATCCAATCAGTGTCAGTCTCTATCCGATCCACGATTCACATGCCATATTTTATGTGTATCCGTAACTGCATCCACAGCCAAGTTTGGATTCACAGTCAGCATTTTAGCCTTTGATTGGCTCATTCCCCATATGGGGCCTGCCCGCTTTCCCCTTTTCTTGTTTGTGGTTTGCGTGCTGTGCTGTCAATGAGATTTCCTTGTCCACCAATGAAATCTCTGATTGACAGCTTATGCTTCATCATTCCAAAAGGAACCCTTGTTCCCATCACAGTCCCAGAGGTACAGCAAATGCCACAAATGCATCCAAGAGCTCACAAATGCATCCAAGAGCTCACCATATCACTCTGCATTCAGGCATAGCCTGTGTGGAACAAAGTGATACATCTGCCTATAACATACCCTTCCACATTATACGCATGTGAGCATGTCTTTGGCTTTCAGCAAGTTGTTTTTATTCAGAAATTGGAAGCCAACAGAATATATTGGAGAGCTTTCTGATGGCTTTGTCCTTGTGTGAATCGTCTTCTTGATATGACAAATGGGATCAGCCTGGGATACAGAATTTCTAAATGCCTCCAGTACATTTCCCCATGTGGAAGCACAAAAGGGTCGGGTGACTGCACTTACATTTAGCACAATTTCTGGATTATCTACTGTGAATATTTCAGGAGTGATCTCACTGAAATCTGAACGTTGCTCTGAAGTGAGTTTTTCTTCTGAAATATTGATGAAGGGAAGCAAAATATGCTGCAGAAAAATCCTAAACCACAATCAAAGAGGACCTTTCATTAATCCAAACCCATAAGACAATACTTGGGGGAAGAAGACTGAACATGGCCTTACCTTTAGATAAGATGGCCTCAACTTCTGGTAAGATTACTGTAAAATTACAAAAGGAAACCACGGCAACAAGCAGGTGGTTTCCTAAGGGGAAATATGCCTACAATATGATCTACAATAACAGACCACAACATGGAACAATCAACATTTCAAAGATTTTTTTTTAAATGGACATCACTTTTTAGGCTAAAAGCGCCTCCTTCAATAAAGCAGGTAGTTTCTCCCAATACACTGGAGCTTCAAATGTTACCTTTCTCCTGTGCTGAAAGGGGCTTATAGCTACTTAATTATTTAATGCCCCTCTGCTGACACAGGGTAGTAAAAGGGTCAGCACATTCCATTCCTACACTTTCTTTTGAAAAGCCTTTAAGAAACTCATGAATATTTAAGGTGCCTCAGTCAGTGACAGGAAGGTGGCACCATTAACAGTGAAAACAAATGCCACTAGTTGTGTGTGCTTCCCAGAGCTCTTTAAAACCAAACGGTGTTAGCTCCTTAAATGGCCATTCCATGGTGGTTCAGCCTTTATAATCAGGCATAAACGATTTTTGTTTTTCTTTTTTTCCCATTTTCTGTAGGAGAATGGAATGTGCACCAAACTAAAATAATAAGCATTTCAGTTGTGTACATTTTTTTTTAAAAGGCTGACATCTGTTCAAAATCGGGTATGTGGGCCCAGATCAAAGCACCAGAGGGATAAAAAGAATTCTAATTTTTCAATAAAATAGAATTACAGCTATCTGCCAGAAAAAGGCAAAGCCGGCCAAAGATTATGTCTCTGTAACTTTGACTGCAGCCAAAAATGTCAGTCACTTTGACTTAAATTATGTCTTTTGTTCTATTCACAGTACGAGAACTTCACAGGACTTTTAAGTACCACATACCAAAGTATTTTACTTATCTTTCTTTATCTCACTTTCCTCATATGTTGTTTAGGAAGCAGAAAGTGGAAAAAATACTCCCTTCACATGAATCAAGCTGAAAAATCATTTTTTAATATATTTAACTTCAAGTACGCAAATAGTTCTGCAAGTCAATAGAACCTCTTATTAGGGTTGATTGAAAAATTTCCATCTGGACTGTTTTTGATGGAAAATTTGGTTTTTGAAAAAGTCAATCTTTTTAATGAAACCTGCCTGAATTTTGTGGATGTTTTTCTTATCAGAAAAACTTTCCTGAAATTCTAAATAATTTGATTCAATATGGTGTCATCTTGCATCATGTGAACTGTAGTGTGGGTGCTTTAGAATCCTATTCACCTCTATAGAGTGGGGTCTATAGAAGTCTACATCTGTCTTGATGCAACAAAGCCAGGTATTCCAATGATGCATTCCATCCCTTCACCAAGAAAGATAAAATTAGTGCATCATGGGAGATGTAGTTCATCTAGACTCCTTGGCCCACAGAAAATAGGAATATAAAAAGATATTTGAATTACAACAGAGAAAATTACTGTACAATTTCTTCCTCTGAGAAAGAAATCAATACCCTATGACCTTGAGCAACTACTTACTCTCTCTTTCTCTGTGACTCAATTCCGCATCTGTAAAATGAGGATAATAGCAACACCTTACATCACGAGGATGCTGGGAAGATGAATATTCTCAAGTCCCAGATGCTCAATTGCAACAATAATTGGGGCCCTGTAAGTATCTCTGGGTGCGTCTACACTGGCAGCTTCGGTCAACTTAAGGACTCTTAAGACAATGTACAGTACCCCACGTCCACACTGGGCTTTTACTAAGTCAACTTAAGTGCTTCCTTAAGTTCAACTTAATAACACCACCTCTGAAGGTCAACATAATGCTTAAGTCAACCTTTTAAGTCGACTTAAGCCAGTGTGGAAGGGAAGTATCTCTAAGTGAACTTAATTGGCTGGGGGATTGCCTGGGGAGAAGGGAGCCACGGCTCCCAGGAAAAAGGGAGCTGTGTCTACCTCTGGGGACAAGGGAGCCATGGCTGGGGCTCCTCTGCCATGCGGGGAGCTGGCAACCCCATGTGGCTGGAGCCTCAGGGCTACGGGGGGTTCCCTGCAGCTGGGGCTCCTCTGCCGCATGAGAGTCGGCAACCCTGCACGGCTGGAGCCCTGGGGCCACGGGGGGTTCCCTCACCAATGGAGCACCAGTCGGGACAGCAGGAGAATGCCTTGCTGCTGGAGACCCATGCGTGGCTTCCTTCTGCCCGGAGCTGTGATTCTCCATCGACCTAACCTGCATGTGTGGACGCAGGCAGTTGACTTAAGGGTCTAGTGTAGACTCTCTAAGTCGACTTAACAAGGTCAACTTTAAGTCGCCTTAAGTCGACCTTGTTAAGTTGACTCAACAGAGTCAACTTAGCTTCTCTAGTCTAGACATAGCTAAGAGAGGAGCAAGATGAATAACTCATATTTTCTATTATTACTTTTAAAACAAAAGTAAAAGAAAAGTGTTGGGAAAATTCATTCTGAAGTGAAGATTGACTGCAAAAGAATCTGCGCTAAAGATTCATTTATAATATAATGCATATCTTTATATTGGGACTCACCAACTTACTAGCAAAGTCCTGTGGGCTGTTTTAGGTTCAGGGGATCACTGTTGATATTGTAGGGGCCCTTTTGTAACTGAGTGCATCATTGCATTCTTGCAGTGTAGCTTTGCACAAAGCGCTTGTCTTGTGACTCTGTGAATTTAGAACTGTGTTGCAGATAATGCACTAGAAATTGAAAAAACATTGTAAGAACAAATCAGATACTGAAACACACTGTGATTTTTTCAACCCTATTCAAAGGCCCTCTGCTATAATTGTCTCTGACAGAAGGTTCCTGTACAGTAAATACTTTGGCTCCCAGTGACCTTAAACACGATTATCATTAGCTTGCTTGTAATAGTGCCTCTCCTTTGAACTCAAATTACTGTGCTTCTCAAAAGGCTTTCTAAAGAGAATTCAGTGCTGTCATTAGCATAATTCAATCTGCTTTAATCAATGCGGTATCTTTGTAAATAAAGCTGGAATTTGAAATAAATGCTGTCATAATTACAGACATACTTTGTAATATTTATTGCAATAATTTTGACAACAGCAATTTGAATTATGACTACGCACAAGCCATGAGGAGGAATACAGTCAGTAATTCATGCTGAGAAATATATTAGTGCACGGTCTAGCAGTCAGTTCTGCTTATGGCAAAACATCAAGATAATAATAACGGCATGGTTCAGGGGCAGCAAAATTATCCTGAAACAAGAACCAAACTCACCAGCAGACTGTAGAATCTTCCGTGCTCTCCCAAGATGGGAGCAAAACATTCTTCTCTCATTCTCTCTATGGAAAGCGTCCCCGATATAGATGGTTTATCAAAGGCTGACCAATGTGCATTGAAAGAACAAGGATGTTAACACCAAGGCAGAGATGTTTGAGATCTGACAGACAGTACACTTGCTGTAGGTCACTCTTTATAGCAGAAGTGCACTACCTGCGGCCCGCGAGCATGTTCTGTGCGGCCCTCTGGAAGCGGAGCGAGCAGGGGATCACGTGACGTGACCCCCCCTTCCCGCACGTTGCATTTGTGGCCCTCGAGTGGCCTTAGAAAATGCAATTTGGCCCTTGGCCAAAAAAGGTTGTGCATCCCTGCTTTATAGGAACCATGCAATGATTTAAGGCATTGCCTGGCAGGGGGCTGCTAATGAGGGTCTCTGGACAGTGAAGAATAACATCAACAAGCATTTACTTTTCTCCATTTCATGATAATGGCCGAGAATGTACAAGATGGTCAACTCTCAGAGGGCAGCTGTCCCTCTGAAGGGGCAGGAGCTCAGTCTACTTCTGACAGGCTTCACAAGGGGGAATGGCTGAGGCAACTCAGGTTCACCTGGGACTAATTAGCTCACTGACAAAGTGGAAGGCAGCTAAATAGGTAAAGAATCACCTGGAAGTGATAAAAAGAAGCTGTGTGGTAGGCTAGAGAACAGAGTCTCCAGGAGAAAGTTCCCAAGGGAAGAGCTTCTTGGAGGAAACCTGGTGAGGAGGACTCCCCAGGAAATGAAAGCAAGAAAGAATGCTCCAAAGTAGAAGAGGCTCTGAAAGGGAGGAGCTGTGACTGCTGGCTCTCAGTGGAACCTGTCAACAGGTAGGAGCAAAAGTCCTAGATCTGAGGAGTGATGGTGTCACCTTTGGGTGGGCTAAAATTCATTTAATCGTCCTTCTCCAGTGGCTAACAGAAATCAATCCCAATCTTTATGGAGAAAGCAACTGGAGAACCTGGATCCAGTATCCCAGGGACTCACTGCAAAGATTGCTCAGAGTTACCATCTCACATTAAAACACTACTAAGAACAAACATAACAATGAACTTTATTAACTACTAATTTAATGAATCTTATAAAAAAATGAAGTTAAATAGAACAATCCCCACAGAAACATTGTGAGAAAAATACCCAAGAGTCCCAAAGTCTAGGTGGAGTTCACCCAAATCTCAGCTACAGTCTTGAGCAATTCCAAGGGCTTGAGTGGAAAGAAGGATCTATCCTCTTCTTCTTTGGTTGCAGAAGACTTCAATAGAATTCCATGCAGACTTCTCTTTCTCCACTGGAACCAGCACCATCCGGTCAGATTACTGGTTAGCCAGCCCTCCATCCCATATGCATGTGCACAAACTCTGCAGCAGAAGACTCCATAGGAGGGAGAAAACATCTTGCTGTTCACTCCTGGCTCAGCTTTTCTCATGAAAACTGAGCACATGGGCTCTTCTCACTGCAGCTCCTGCCTGCTTTCTGCACTCTTGGCTGCTCTCATATGGTCTAACCCTAACCCTGTGAAGCATGCTCAAAATGCTACCACTCCCTGTTTCCAGAAGGTTCAGGTTGTGGGCAGCTAATCTGCCCAGCAACAATAACCCACCCTGAATAGGTCTCTTAAAGAGAGAGCCGGTGTTAGGCATATGGGTTATAATAGGCTATCGGCATCCGGGTTGCTAAAAGAGCTGGGGAATGGGGATGCTCTTTCTCTGATGGCCCTGCAACTTTAAAGGGCCAACAGGAAAAAAGCAGCCCCCCCCCCCCGATCACTTTCAGCAGTGCTTGGCTGAAAGCACTGGTGGGAGGGGGGGGGCACTTTTTTCCCTCCTGTCTCTTTAAAGCTGCAGGCCCAGAAGGAAAAAAGTGCCCCCCCCCCCACCAGTGCCAAAGGGCTGCTGCTGAAAGTGCGGGGGGAGGGAGCTCCTTTTTTTTTTTTTTTTCCGGATGATCCTTTAAGGATGTGAGACTTAAAAGGCCAGCAGAGAGAGAAAAAAAAGTGCTCCCTCCCCCTGACCTTTTGTCCAAGTGCAGCTGAAAGCATTGGGGAGGGAGGGGGTTGCAGGAAAAAAGTGCCACTCCACCCCCAGTGTTTGGATGAAAACATGGGGGGAAAGTACTCTTTCTGCAGTGGCGGGAGCTAGCCCTTGCCACCAAAATTGCCTTTTCAGGCAGTTTTCTTTCGGCAGTGAGGATCACTTGAACTCTCTGCCAAAAGGGGTGGTGGCATGGGAAACTTGGTGTGTTGCGCACAGCTGGGAACCCTCCCAGCTGTGTCGCAACCCTCGAAAGGTTGAGTACCCCTGTACTAGAGGATGACAGAGGTGAATAGCCCCTCCTGTCTCCTAGTCCAACATGAGGGTGGTCAAGATAGGCAAAGTCTGCCCTGCGCCTTATTTTTTACCCAACTTTGGAAAACCTGGAACCGAGGTTCCTCTGTGCACTGCATTGTGCCAGTGTGTTTTCAGCTCAGACCAGACCCACTCTCACCTGCCAGCAGGAACAAAGTTTTATTCTGCAAGGAAGCATAGAACAGGATTATAATCCATCGGCCTCTTCTCTGCTTGCCTGTTACGTACTCCCAGCCTCAGTCAGTGATGACATTTTCTGCTGGGTGGGTTGTATAACACAACTCTCCTTGCAAGCCAATCCCAATTCCCACAATAATTAAACCCTGGAACAAACAAGCCAGTGTTATTCTTTTGCCACTTAAACTCCCAGGGTGCTTTTTAAGCCTCTTTTGTTCCTATTTGGAAGGACACACAGAACAGGATTAGTCTGTTGGCCTTGTCTCTGCTTACCTGCCATGGGCTCCCAGCCTCAGGCTAAAACTTTCTGCTGGGAGGCAGAGGGTGCTTCATTAAGGGCAGTGTGCAGAAGCCTGAAACAGTATCTTCTTGTGATTTTGATAGTCTAAAATAAATGCCTTTCTCTTCACCCCCCCCCTCCAACAAAAGAAAAGTCTATGACCCAAGTGGTCTCATTAAAAAACAAGTTGCATGAAGAAGCGATAAGGTTTGATAGTATGAAGCTCTGTGAAAGCTCTTCTACAATGGAGGAAGGAGAGAGTAATTTTTTTTTTAAAGTGTTACTAGAGAATGCTTCTTCTTCTTCTTTTTTTTTTTTAAATTATTCCTTTTGTACTTTCCAGATGGTCAGGATTCAGGTGTCTTTTAGATGACTGGTTTTCAAACCATGAGTCGAGACCCAGTGCTGAGTCTCAGACCCTCAGGCTATGTCTACACTGGCAAGTTAATTCAAATTAAGGAGGCTTAATTCGAACTAACTAAAGCCATGGGTACACTAGGCTTTAGTTAGTTCGAATTAAGGGCTTCCTTAATTCGAACTAATAAATTCGAATAGGGCTTTAGAAGTAAGGCTTTAATTTGAACTAACTAGTTCGAATTAGCCAATGTGGCCATGTTAATTCGACCTAATTTCTTAGTTCGAACTAACCGGCCATTGAAAGGAATGGGGATTGCTAATTCGAACTAAGCAAGTGCCATGAATGGCATTTGCTTAGTTCGAATCAAGCTAATTCGAAATAACTAAAATTAGTTTGAATTAGTTAGTTCGAACTAACTAATTTGAACTAATTTTAGCAAGTGTAGACATAGCCTCAGATACTAGCTCACAACACCCCCTGTTGATGCTCCTGAAAGAATGGAATGCATCTCAAAGGTGTAGTTGTTGGCTTGTGGGCATAAATGATTTTTTTTCAACTGGGTCCTGAGGAAAAAAGTTTGAAAACCACTGCTTTACATGATTTCCCCATTACCCCTTCCTCCTTGGGGTCCTTTAGTTGTACTTTCCCCTGGCCTCACCTTTATACATGCTCAACAAATAAAATTAGGGGGTGACACTTTCAATCTTTCAGAACCATCCCCATTTTTATATGGAACAGCCGCCGTTACTGCTGGCCTTTCCAACTGATTCCTTTCATAGTGGGAGCCTGGGCAAGTCAATGTCTCTTTTCAAAACCAAGGCACCCTTATCTATCTAACCTTTAAATGCAGAATGACACATGGAGAGGCTTCCTTAAAGTCTTTAATTAAATATAACAGACTATAGGAGCCTAGAGCTTTTAGCCCTGATTCTACAATCCAATAACACTTTTAACCTTGAGAATGTTCCTTTAACCTGACATCAGAAATGCTTTATAAAATGTATTTCTGACAGTCTTAAGAATGTCCAGAAGCTAACAAGATAGAAATCACTGCCAGATAGATACTGGTGCTACAGAAGTCTATGCCACTGTTAAACAGACCCATCTTAAAAAAAAATATTTGCACCTCAGCTCCTGCTGGAGTACAGAATGGAATCTCAGGACAACTGAGCAGAGCTCCCTGACTTGATGAATGTATACTCTTTCTAGCAAAATATTATTATTGTTATTATTATTATTATTATTATTATTATTATTATTATTATTATTATTTCATTGTAGTGGTGCAGAGGAGTCTTGGTCATAATCTAGGACTATTGTGCTAGGTACTGTACAAATGCAGAACAAAAAGTGAGTGTCTTCCTGTGATGCAGGGATCCCTTGGTGCCACCTGGCAGAGGGCACAGTGGACCTAGGATTTTACAAGGATCGCCTGGGTAGGATATATAAATATTAGTTCACTGAAGGGTAGCTTGTGAAGTCTTTACTGCAAGCCTGTAGCCCACCGGTCATCATAATCATTGTGAAATGTAAGTATGGATACTCTTTCAGGAATTCTATATCTATGCTGAATATTGTGGTCTCAGCTCTTGGAATGAAAGAAGGTCACCAGGAGGTGACATATCTCTGAAAAGTTCCTCTCAGACAGGAGGTAACCAGATACCTATCTCCCTTTCTGGCTATTGTGTTGTGTATGCCTCACATTGTAGGCGTATTTGCTTGCTGATCCAGGGTGAAATAAGAGATTGTTTCATCCTGCAGATTTCCTCTGTTTTAGATTTTGCCATCAGCAAAAGTGTCCTGTTTATGAATAAAGACAATGGATAGGCCTGACATATCATGAAGTGCAAAGGAACACACTGAACCTTCACTGAGGACGCAAAGTTACAGCATGCTTATTTCGTAAAAAGAGGGTTACAGCCCACCTGTCTGTAAAACACTGCAAGGAGTTTGGGCAAGCTTTACTGTATTAGACAGGGGAGAATCTTGTTCATTAAATCTAGGCTTTAGAACACGTTATGATTTTATTTTATATGTAACCATTTGTTTCCAATACTTCTACCCGCTTGTCTCTGAAACTCTGTGCTTTGTTAAATAAACTCGTACTTCATTCAATGGTAAACGTGTCTAAGTACAGGATATTAAATGGAGAAGTGACCTGACGTCGACCTGGTAAACTGGGTTATGTTGCTTATTTGGAAGCAGTGAATCTGGGAATATTGAATGTCCAGTGGACCACCTCCTGTACACTACAGGCAGACATTCAGAGATCCCAAGTTGAAGACCACTTATCTCCAGCCTGCAGAGTGACAGTGGGGCCTTTGAACAGGGGAGTGTTTGTGTTGCCTGTGGCTGATGGAGATGGGGAGCCGAGGCACTGCAGGTACAGACAAGATATTTGTATGCTAAAGCCAGGGGGTAGGAAGGTGTCTCTTAACCCTGGCTACCCCTGATCAGTGTCAAACTGCCCCAAAGAGCTAATAATCTAAGTATCCTATTTCCTGTTGGTATTGAAATAAACCCCTTCAAGATAAAGGCAGTTCTTACATGGGCAAAACCATAGAACATTTGCAAACTACAGTGTTTCCTGGGATTTGCGAATTTCCCAAAGTTTGCTTTTCACTGCCCTGCTTTTGCCAAAAAAACCAGGTTCCCCTTGTTTCCCGAGAATTCAGCATTCCTTTGATCCATTAAAACTTATGTTTATCATTGCTTCATTATTGGTTCTCCCCAAAACAAAACAAATCTTCATCATCAAAACAGATGCTTCCAATTTGGTGATCAGAGTAGTGCTTTCCCAAAACCAAGTCCCTCAATAATTGTTATACCCATGCACCTTTTATTCCAGGAAACTGCCGTCCATGGAGCAATATTATGCAATGTTGGATGAAGAACTCCTGGGATTCAGATCATCTTTGAAGAGGAACCAGGCCTATCTACAAGGGGTCTGCTACTCCCCCATTACAAGAACCTTGAGTATCTGTGTAGGGACAACAAAGGACAACTTCAGTGGACCTTATTCTTCTCACTCTTTGATTTTGAAATCTATTGTCCAGGCATCAACAATACCAACACTGACACATTGTCCTTAAAGGTGAATATTATGCTGACTTAAAGGTCTTGAGACCCAGAAACCTTCGGCATCCTCAAGACTCAAAACTTCTAGCTGAGACTCCCCATCAAAATCTGCTCCCCCGCATACTATCAGCCTTGATCTATAAAGACAAACAGAGTCCTGTGGCACTTTTAAAGACTAACAGATTTATTTCTCGCATGATTTTTCGTGGGAGAAAATCCCACTTCATCAGACGCTTTGAAGATGGGAAATTTACAGAATGGTAGGAAATTAAATGCAGGGAAGTGTATGACATAGGATCAGGTCAGGCTGTGACAGCAAATCAAAATAGATGTTAGAATTCAAACACTAGGGAACAGCACATAGAGGAAGGTGAGGTCAAATCACCTGTTGTAATGAGAGAAAAACCCATAGTCCCTGTTTAACCCGAAGGCAACTGAGTCAAATTTGCATATAAATTCGAGATCTGCAGCTTCTCTTTGAAGCTGTGATTTGTTATTCATCTGTTTTAGCACAGCTGTTAGCAAGTCGTCAATGGAGTGAGCAGAGAGATTGAAGTGTTCCCTTATTGGTTTTTTAGTGTTGTAATTTCTGATGTCAGATGTGTGCATTTATTCTTTTGCACACTGTCCTGTTTGTCCAATATATAAGGCAGAGGGGTATTTCTGGCACATGATGGCATAAATCACATTGGTGGATGAGCAGGTGAATGAGCCCTTGATGGAGTAGGTGGCTTGATTTGGTCCTATGATGGTGTCTTCAGTGTAGATATGAGGGCAAAGTTGGCAGCATGGTCTGTTTCAGGGATATGTTCCTGCTTTAATGTTTCTGTTCTTTAATCTATAGTTAGGATCTCTGATGAGCAGGAATCCATGAGAAAGGAACCCACATGGTGTCTGAAATGGGGTAACCTACGTAAAAGGGCATATATACGGTCTGCCCAGGCCTCAGAGGATTACAATCCTAGAAATATGTCATTACTCCTCTCTGACAACATGTTGACCCATTTAAAACTCAACACTTAATCTCTTGTGTCTTCGGGTTGCTTCACATGCAGGTCTCAGGGCAGCCTTATGAGGCCTTTTGCTCTGTATGCTCCTGCTTCAAGGAACTGTATCAGAAACCCCCAGAATGTTACAATCTCTGGAGACTCCACATGACCTAATGGTATCATCTTAGACTTCCTAGGAGAACTGCCCAAGTCCAAGGGGTTCGTGACCATTTTGACAGTAACAGATCACCTCACAAGGGCTACGTCTACACTTGAAAAGTTAAGTCGACTTTGTTGAGTCAACTTAATAAGATCGACGTTATTAAGTCGAATTAATGCTTTAAGTCGACTTAATAAGGTCGATTTAGGCAGTAATCCGCATCCACAGTGGCTTTAAGTCAACTTAAGGAGTCGACTTAAGGCTTAAGTCAACCTAAAACTAGGTGTTATATCCTGAGCCCCATCTGGTTCATGTTCAAGACCACAATGAGCATATCCTCTATGTGACAGGCTGCTCCCCAAATCCAGTCTGGTGTGCTGCTATGACTGCTAGAACCCCACTCCTGAACCCCAATTTACCCCGCTCTGCTGGGTGACCGCTCACTCCTGAGTCAGTCCACACCAGCCACCAGCGTGTAATTGGTCCCAGGCAGTGGGTGTAAATCCACTGGCCACACAGGCGTTGGTCCCCACGCAAGCACACCCAGCCCCAGACACTACACTGGGAGCCACTGCCTTACAGGGATTAGGACCCACTCCCAATCACCTTAGTCTCCAGTCCGTCCACTTAACAAAGAAGTGGATTGTGCCCAGCCTCCCACATCCGCACCCTCTAAAGACCACACAGCTTTAGGTGAAACAACTACTAGTTTATTGATCAGAGTCTGATTTCAAGTGAGAATATGGCCAATCATGGCAGCAACATGTTACAAATGAGTCAGGAGTGACCACCATCAAATAAAAGGTATAAACCGCATACTACTCTAACATCTTCACCTAAACTAACCTCAGAGTCCAAGATTATGCACATGGTGTTTGGCTGTCTGATGTCTTGCAGCCATTCTCTGCCTGTTCTTAGGCAGGGCCCCGATCTTGCTTGAGGTTGGTTGCAGGATGGTGTCTTCTCAGGCTGAAAGCCTGCAGCTTCTCCTCTCTCACAGTCTCTGTGTCTTTGTTTTAACAAACTGCTGACAGCCCCTCCCCTCACTATCCTGTTGTGAGATTCTCTTCACCTCTACCTGAGCAGGGGAGGGCATTAGCATTCCCTTTGATGTGTAAATCTTCAGCCATTGTGCTAGAGACAGCCCTGAGTGTCTGAACCCTGTAACATGCTTCACATCTATACATACATGTTGCAGCAGGGAACATGGCACCCTGGTAATCACGTGGCCCATGTTCTGAGCATTCTCAGAGGAACCTGGTATAGTGTAATTGTCATCAAATAACACAATTACACTGCAAAACTGAACAGACAGATTATACAGGTCACGCCCAAGGGCTGCACAGATGTGCATTCCGTCACACTCTATGAAATGCTTTATGACAGAATCAAATGGGGTAGTCTATGGTAACTTTTGAACTGGGAAGGCTACTATTCTGAGGAGTGCTCATGGGAAACAGTGGAGAATATTTACATTCAAGATGTGGTAAACACCTTTTACAAATACCATCATGGAAAACCGATCCCAATCCTATGCAACCTAGAGAAAGATGTGATATGAGGATGCCTGAGTCACAAATCCAGGTCTGGGATAATTTCACCACTAACATCCAGTCTACATGAACTCCGGGAGAAGAGAATGGTGAAGATTTAGCTCACAAAGGGTCCTTCTCATGGAACCTATGACTGATGGAGACTTCCAACCCCACTGATTGTCTGTGATGCTCTACTTAAACATGAAAGGGGCACAGGAAGTTGTCTGTACAACTAGGTGAACTACTGGCTGGCTGATACTATGGACACTATCTACTCACCTGGCTCCAGTGCCCTCCTCCCAGCCTGTTCTTGGTTCCTGACCCCCCTGTGATGTCCCCCTCCTGCAGTCTGGATTGGTATGCTGCCATGCCAACCCAGTACTATACTCCAGGGCCCCAACTTCCCGACCTTGCTATGTGAACCACCACTCCTGGTTCAGTTAACACCCAGCCTTTGCATGTAATTGGACCCTCACCCAGCAGAACAATGCTTTCACCAGCCACTCATGAGATTGTCTCCCAGAAAACACCCCCATTTCCAGATGCAATTCCAGGGATTTCCATCTTGCAAGGTTCAGTGAGCTCCCACTGGCCTTGAAAACTCATTTCCACTTGTCTGTCAATTTAACAAAGAAATCAATATGCATCCTCTTTGCTCTCACTGAGGCCTTACACTCTCTTGTTCAACATGCATTGCTTCAGATAAAACATAAATGTATTGATTATAACATGATTTTAAGTGAATATAAGTCAAATTAATATAAAATCAGATAACAATTCAGTCAAAGAGACATCACATTCAAATAAAAGGAAAAAGTCACTTTCTAAGCTAGGATCAAGGTTACAATCTGTGTTTAGCTTACCACATAAACTCAGCTATGATGATCTTTAGCCAGAACTCTGCTCTGTGGATGGTGTCAGTCATTGATGTTGCTTATAAATGTATTCCAAGAGAAGAATTTCCTCCTGCTCAAAGTGTCTTTTTTTTTCTTTTTAACCCCCTCGGCCCCCACTTCTTGTGTCAGGTGACTCTTACCTCTCCAGCCAAAGTGCTACATTACTCTGGTTTGCATGCTTCTTCTGTGTGTGTGAACCCAGCCCTGTTTATCTGCTGCATTCAAGCCATGTGAGATACATTTGGGGACATATTTTGTATCTGTACAGATGTATGAGATTGAAAGAAGCCTGCTACTATAACACTAATGTAGAGCATACCAAAAACACCTTGCATAGCATGCTTTGCATTAGACCATATGCAGTTACATTGTAAAGGTGAACAGGAAATATACACAGATCACATTACAGGAGTGTTCAGGGGAAGGGGCGAAGCGTGTCAAACTTGTTTCTGTTCCCAATTCCGGATTTCCACTTTCACTTCAGTTGCCTGATCCTCCCCCTTACCTTTGACTCCTGACTGTGTTTTTGGTTCTGACCATCAACGTGGCACTTGAGTCTGATCCCAGTGCTGGTTCCAGGCTCCTGTCTCTAACCAGTAGGCATGACCACCCATTCCCTGATTCCCTGCTATTATAAATCATTCTAACTGAAGAAGTTTATTTATGCTATCTGTAGAACAAGTATATTATGTCAATCCAGAATCTAATCTAAATATTTATCTAGCCACTACAGGAATTTCATGGGTAGTAATGATTAAACTGTTCCAAGAGGACCTGAGCCATGGTACCTCCACCATAATTCTAAGCTGTTCACTCCTGAAACCCTTTCAGTCCGTGGCTCCTTTTCTAAAGCATCAAATATAGAATAGAGTTAATAACAACCGTGGTATTGGTGGTTTTGTGAACTGGGTGCCTGTCCATTAGGAATTTTGCTCAGAGACCTCCCAGATTCAATTCATATGCACTATTGAATAGTTAACAGCTTGCTACCACCAACAATTTAACTTTCAGTTAGTACCAGTGCTTCACATTCATTGGCCCAGAGGTGAAATCATCAGATCCTGCTAAGAGTATACCAAAGAGATGTGCCTCCCCAGGGCTTTGTGAATCCTGTTGTAAAGGTATATTTCCAAATGTATCTGTCTCTATTGGGTGTGTCTACACTTACAAATTAAGTGGAGTTAATTTACTCTGCATCCACACTGGCATTTCCTTAAGTCGACTTAAGCAGCTGGTTAAGTCGACTTAAGGAAACTTTAAGTCGACTTTATTAAACCTCGTTTTAAGTTGACTTTGGTGCCTAAGTTGACTTTAGAAAGTCGACTTAGCCAGTGTGGATGTGGAGTAGCCCTAAGTCGACTTTAAGTCGACTTAGGGAGCTTTAGGGCTTCCCCACTGCCCTCCCTACCAGCGTGGCTGGCACAGCCACAGCCTGCAGTGCCTCCCACAGGGCAGGACAGATCCCTGCCCACCCTGCCCCTATGCCCTGCCAGGGTACCTGTCAGACTCAGCCCCCATTGTACCCAGGTACAATGGGGCAAAGTCTGAGCCTCCTGGCACTTGGCAAGGGGTACCCCCCCACCGCCACCATAGACCGGTCCCAGGTCCACCTAGCCCCTACAAGTCGACCTAGGCATCCAGTGTGGACTCTCTAGGTCAATTTGGTAGGGTCCCCTCTAAGTCGACTTAAATTAACAAGTGCAAACATAGCCATTGTCTCCACCACAGTGAAATGTTGTTTATAGTATGAGAAATGGAGAAACAACTGGATGACCGTGTGTGATGTGTACAGTAACAAAAGTGTCTGAGAGTAATAAAAGGAAAAATCTAATCTAATCACAGCACCAGTATGACCTTATCTGTTGATGGAAAGGTTACAGATAGGCCCCTGCAGCCTCTTGCTGACTTAGCATGTTAGCTCCCATGGAGGAACAGGGTTTGTAAAAGTCACCTGTGGTGCCCTAGGTTTGTGCTGAGGCTGGAAAAAATGGCCTAAGCAGATGAGTTGGGGCATTCAGTGCTCAGCACTTGGAAAGCTTCAGTTAAGAAAAGAAATGGTGGATTCTGCATCAGCTGAACTCTTTAAATCAAGGCTTTTTAAATAGGCTGTCAACAATTTACGTAACACATTATTCAGTGATTTTTAAGACCTACTCACTCCTGATAACAATGAACGAAACACATAAAATAAAAGACCCAGTCGCCCCCAAATGAGTGCTGTAATTTATGGACATCCCTAAAAGAAATGGCCATAGATAGGTGGCCATCTGGTTTCATTCACAGCCACAATTACAATCCTTTTTTCTTTCCAAATTCAAAGTGCATCCCTGCCAGACCAAACTGATCCTCTGATCCAAGTTCATCCTTACTGCAAGCCCTCATTTTAAAGGCAGACAAATATCCTGTAAATCTTCTTCTACGGCATGACAGCTTCCTGTATTTTGTTACTATAAATTAATTAGCTGTTCTTGTAGGCTACTGGGCAACATTTTTGTAAACAAGTGCCAACTGTAAATGGCATGCATATAAATATGTACATACATTACCTGACTAATCATTGAGTACAGCATACAAAAAATCTGTTTGGGTAACGTGTTCAAATAGTTGTCTGTATACCTGTTTTGTGCATGCAATTCAATAGCGTACTGAGCGGTGTGGGGGAGGGCCAGGATCTAAGAGACCGAGCTGCAGGGAATGTTGAGACGGCCCCACACCAGGGCAGGATTGGAGGGACCCTGGCCCAGGCTGCCCAGTTTTGAGGTGCCACTGGGCACCCCCGCCCTCCACCATGATGGACAGAGTTGCGGAAGGACAGCCATGGCCCCAGCACCGGAGGGGACCCATTCAGCACTGGGGTGGGCTGGGGCCAGAGGCGGTCCTCCCTCCACTGCAGAGCAGCATTCCAACTCACCCCACTCCCAGCCTCCTGGGGTGGACCAGCCAGCTGGAGGTGAGGTAGACCAGAACACTGCAGAGCAGCAGAGGGAGAGTGGCCTCTGGTTCCAGGCCCCCAACTGCTGAATGGCCCATCCAGAGCCAGGAGCTTCAGCTGCCTCACAGCTAGTCTTGACCACATGATGGGAGGGCAGGGGCACCCGGTGGCAGCCTAAAATTGTGTAGCGAGGGCCAGGGCCCTTCCAATCTGGCCCTGGTGCAGGTTCGACATGACACTCCCACTGCTGTCTGGCACCCAGGGGTCAAGTCATATTTGTCTCCCGTGTGCCTTGTGGCCCCCTTGTGTTATGGACGTGACTAGGGGGACCCACACCCAAGAGGGAGTCGCTCCGTGGCTCGATTACCTCGCAGCTTAAAGAAGGACCTGTCTCCTGTTATAAGGAAATTGATTAGAGTTTATTTAGCATCTGCAGATGGGTGACTCCAGTACCACACAGGGAAGGAGCACACCCACAGGCTTGTGTTTGCACATTTTATTGTTGATTAACCCCCTCAAAGACTGCCCAGGTACACCCCTTGATTATGACGTTGTCCAATTAACAATAGGGCAAATTCGTAGGTTTTCAGCTGTGCCTGGCCTGGCCTTCACCCTTCTTGGTCTGGTCCTCATCATTTGTGTTTTTCTTTACTTTTTCCTGTAGCAGGATGTCTGTTTCATTCTTTACGGTCCTGTCCTCATCATATATGTTTTCTTTACCTTATCACTAATAGATTTATGGTTTCCAGGGGTCTTTCTTTCCTTTCAAAGCAGGATGTTTGCATCTCTTAAAGCTTCTCAGACCCCAGAAGGGTATGGGGTTATAAGTTTACCTTCCCACGGCCTAAGGCTTCAATAATGTTGCTCACTTATGCTAAGCTAAACTATTATCTACTCATGCTAACATAGAATGTCTAAGTATCTTAAAATGGCTAAGTATCATAATTTCATAACACTTGCCCTCTGCAGCCCTCCTGCCCTGTTCAGGGGAGCTGCATGGGGGGGGGGGAAGGCAGAGAAAATGTCATGGGTTGAGGCAAATGTGACTTGGCCCCCAGGTACCAGAGAGCTTTGGTATGCCACTGATGCGCTTAGCTATTTTCATCTTGGGGCACAACCTAGTTGCCTATTTTGAAAACTTAGCTCACTAAATTCAGTGGTAATTTACTAAGTGCATCCTAAATTAATGATTATGCAATGGAGAATCAGGATACTTAATTTTTAAGTCAAAATGTAGCCTCTCCCCATATGACAATTAGTGGTCTTCTTTGTTGGTAGGTTAGATGTTGTAAGACTCCGCACCCTCGGTGGGCAGGGAGGGCGCCCCCTTCAGGTGTCTCAGGGGAGTTAGCGATGGCCGGCGCCATTTCCTGGTCCAGAGTCAATTGCCTTTGGCCCCTCAGGAGGGGTGGGGCAGGCACAGAGACAATTGCGCCCCGGCTCCTCAGGCAGGGTGGGGCAGGCACAGAGCCACAAACGTCCTTGTAAGGTCGCTAGGTGTTTGAGCGCTCCGGGTGGTTAGGGAAAAGGGTGAGGGAGGGGGACGCAGGCCCACCCGTCTCCACTGCGTCCCAGCCCAGGGCCCTATCCAGTGGCGGGTTGGTCGCCACTGGAGCCAGCGGGGCTCCGGCTGAACCACGCTGGCACCAGCTGTCTCGGCCACCGGCGGTGTAGCGGCTAGCCACCCCGGGCCACGTCCTCCCTTACCGGACCCGAGTACCTGGAGCTGGAGCATTTCCTCCCTGTCGGTGGGGTAGAAGGCTCGGGGGATCCCGGAGAGGCCCTCCATATCCAAGGGTGATAGGTCTGGGGACTCCTCCAGCTCCTCGGCAGAGGGCAACTCCTCCAGGTCATAGGACCCAGGGGCTGGTGTCTGTTCCTCGGTGTCTTCGGCCGAGGGGAGTTCCTCGAGGTCACAGGGGATCAGCGGTTCCTCCGGTTCCTTCGGAGAGAGGGGCTCCAGGCTTGGTTCCCGGGAAAGCCAGGGAGGCTTTCTCCGGGTTCTAGTCTCAGGAATCCCCTCCCAGTCTCTAGGGCCTGGTAGACTGGGTGGGCTGTATTGCCCTCCAGCCCGGGGGCCCCGTGGCCGCCCTCCAGTCAAAGCCCGGCCTGTGTACTCAGAGGTGGCACGTCCTGCCTCCGCGGCTGCTCAGGACCTACTGAGCTGCCTGGCTGGGATTTTTTACCTCCCCTTCCTGCCTAGGCCCCACCTCTCCACTGCCAGGGCTGAAGACCTGCAGTCTGGCCAGGGGAGGGGGGGGGGGGCGTTCAGGCCTGTCCTCAGGCCCAGGCTCAGAGGAAAGCCAGGGTCCTTTGCTACAGATGTGTTCAACGAAAAGTTATTGTATCTGAGATGTTCCCCAGAAGTGGCATAATCTTCCAGCTCATACCTCAGGATCAAACCTTAAGTTGGATTACATAAGCATCAATTTCCAGAAGTTTGGTAGTTTCTCTGAAGTGTATCATTGAACCTTTTGGTCATTAGTTATATCAGTGAGTATGCCAACATGGTGATCATTTCTGTTCACATAGGACCACGTTCTGAGCCACTTCATCAAGATTTTACTCAACCCCTATTCATGCAATATTCCCCTTGACTTCCTTGCAGAGTTTTCCTAAATAAGGTTGGAATAGCAACTTCAGGATTTGACCACGAGTGAAAGTAAATATCTTGAATTATATTTTTTCTCTTTCAGTTTATTGAGAGGAAAAGTCCAACAGATTTAAACTTTCCTGTATGATTGTGAATTTGCTTTGCTAGCTCTGACATAGGAATTTTAAACCAACATATGTTACATTAAAAATAACGAGAGTCCTGCATCTGACGAAGTGGGTTGGAGCCCATGAAAGCTTATGCTTGAAGAAATTTGTTAGTCTTTAAGGTGCCACAGGACTATCGTTGTTTTTGCTGTTCATAGACTAACATGGCTACCCCTCTGGAAATATGTTACATTGACTTCAATGGATGCGCACTGATTTACACCAATTGAGT
Source organism: Pelusios castaneus (assembly GCA_007922175.1). NCBI lineage: Eukaryota > Metazoa > Chordata > Testudines > Pelomedusidae > Pelusios > Pelusios castaneus. The sequence goes on along the minus strand of ML685885.1, from coordinate 6,804,156 downwards.
ATCTGGCCCATGAAGTTTTACACAGGTCAGACAGGATCAATATGATCATCTAGTCTGACCTCGTGGACAATGAAGTCTGCAGAACCTCACCCACCCACTCCTGCAATAAACTGGGATATAATCCTCTGTAAAAGCTTGTTGGTTGGTTTAAAATTCTGTGCAGAAGTTTTCATTCTCTGTAGAATTGTCCAGTGATTTATATAGAACCTTTTTGGTTTAATCTCTTTTAAATTCTATAGTAGCTTAGGCCTGATGTCTCTAATGCCAACCCAATTTGCACTTAGCTGTTGAAAACTCCCATAGAAAATTGGAGAAAATAGTTTATACAGTTTGCTCTGAAATCCTCATGTTCAGACTGTTGTATACTGTGTAAGCCAGCATGTATCTATCAGATATCCCTCCTCATCAGACTTCCATAGCCCACTAAGCCCTGCAAGGATATCTTTCCCTTGTACTTAAGAATTAGAGAGAACTTTTGATACAGTTTTACCCAGCAATCTTATAAAGGTTACCATATTGCCTTTTCTTGCATGAGAATATATTGCCCTTGATAAGCTCTTCGTCACTGCTGCTAAAGTGAATGCAACATACCTTATTACATATTCTAGCCAAGTACACATATTATCCTTTCTGTTCACTCCCCTGCACCTTTTCTTTTCAGTTTTGATTCAGTTGAATTGCAATTCTTTGGCCTGGCTTGCCATGGTGCATTCAGTTGTGCTTAAAATTTCTGGCTAATAACTGCCAGTCCAAAGCACAGTTTTACACAGCTCCACTAAAATGTCAGCAGTGCTCTGGTATACGCTGCCATGTGAAGTCAGTTCCCACTGTGTCACTGACTTCTCATCTAAACGGAAATCAACTGTTTGGCCAAAGGGAAAACATTATTTTTACATGCTTGCCACAGGGACTGCTGATGGAAAGCACCCCTTGCTTTCCAAATCCAAATTTACATGATTGAGAAAAATAACATTATTAGTAGCAATGATATTGAAAGGAGCATGTATTTAGGGGTCCACATCTATTTTTTCCTCTCTAGAAGCAAATAATAAAAAAAAGATAGGCCTTGCCTTATACAGTTTGGAGTGTGAAAATAGCACAAGAGATGTAGAGCTCATGAAATGATGATGGCAATAAGATAAAGAGGAAGAAATATAATGTAGTAGTTCAGATAAGAATATAATGCAGAAACCTATATGTGTAGCCCTATAAGAATAACTTAAGCAATTAGCATTAAGTGGTAAGCCTAATATCCTATGCAGGAGTAATTGCTTAATAAGTTAGCAATTTAACAGTGACCTTAAGTCATAAGATGGCATGAGATAATGATGATAAGTGCTGAAATTAAAAGAAACTTGTCAGGTAACTGCAAGAAGTCAGTTTCTATCAATTTAAGGTATTTCTTAAAGTAGAACATCAAAAGATGCAGAACCTCAGGTAACCATAGTAACCCAATTGACATATTTTCTAATAACCTTAAATTAATTAATATACTAACTTCTAGAATAAGGATACCCTGATATTATGAGGGCAAGGAAGTAAAAATATGGAAAAAAAGGGATGAGCTACATATACATAACAAACAAGGAGTCTGGTGTCACTTTTAAAGACTAACACATTTATTTATCACATGAGGTTTCATGGGAGAAAATCCCATTTCATCAGATGCTTGAAGAACAAAGTGGAATTTTCTCTCTCATGTGGTAAATAAATTTGTTAGTCTTTAAAAGTGACACCAGACTCCGTGGGTGTGTCTAAACTGCCAGCTTAGGACGACTTAAGGATGCTTAAGTCGACCTACACAAAGCTGCATACACACTGGGCTTTTATTAAGTCGATTTAAGCGCTTCCTTAGGTCGACTTAATAACAGCTTTAGTCAATTTAATAACACCACCTCTGAAGGTCGACTTAAGACTTAAGTCGACTTCTTAAGATGACTTAAAGCCAATGTGGATGGGGAATAGCACTAAGTCGACCTTATTAAGTCAATGTAAAGCCAGTGTGGATGGCTATGTCTACTGTTAAGTCGACTTAAGTCGACTTAAAGTGTAGCCACTCTGTTAAGTAGACTTAACAAGGTCGACCATGTTAAGTCGACTTAACAGAGTTGACTTAACTTTACAAGTGTAGACATAACCCTTGTTTGTTTTGCTGAACTAGACTAACACAGCTACCCCTTTGGAACTACTTATACATATTCATGAAGATGCCTACAAAACATCTGGTCTTAGGTAAAGCCATTTGAACTCTTCATTTTCATGCCAGAGGAAAACTCAGATCTGTTTAGTCTAGGATCTCTCTTGATCTTTAGAGCTCTTTCCAAGGATAGGGGAAGTATACACATATAATGGTGCAGGAGAATGTAACAGGGTTGTGTGATCTCACATTATTTTATTGGATTGTTTTAATTTTGGGGCTATTCACAGTGGTAATATAAAACTTTGGTATATTATAAAAGATCTTCTTGGACAGTGAATGACACTGTCATTGTTGTGCCCTATGGGACTTCCAAAACAATAATCCTGAAAATACAGGGCTTGATTTTGGGACATGAACCTACCACATTTAAAAGTATTAATGGAGGAAACAAAATAACATCATACAACTAGTAGATCAGGCAAGAGACAACAGCCATAGAGAAAAAAAAACAAGTTAATAGTGAAATGATCATAGCTAGTACAATGAAGAGCAGTCTCATTGGTAGCTAACCCTGCAAGAAGCATCTTCATGTGGCTGTGTATGTCACTTTCTGTTGGGAATAAGTAAGGTTGGGGTTTGGGACAACAGTTATTAACTAGACTATTTTAACAGAGTCAGTTGCAGTGTTTTCTTAGTGTGATTCATTTATTTTAAAACTGTGCAGCAGTTCTGTTTCCTAAGACACAAAGCAGAAACAGTGTGCAGGCTGTGCTCTTTTGCTGAAAGCTCAGATAAGGCAATCCACACCCTTTCTCAAGAAGTTGGTATCTTTTTTACTCTTCTTCTAATCAAAAACCCCTACAGAGCCTTTATCCTCTTTCGGAGGGGTAGCCATGTCATGGCCCAGAACAATTATAAACCCAGTTCCAAACATTTTTCTAATTGTGTGAACTTCTGGGTATGAACCAGAATATGGTATAGAAACAAGGGAGGCCATCTGGGTTTGTTGGAGTGGAGATAGACAAAGTCACTTCCCAGTCTCCAAACTATAACTCCAACACCCTCTGCACAGAGGGCAGCCCAACAGTGTGGAAAACCCGACACAGATGATGTCTCCAAATAAAAGGAGTGCTCTTGCAAGTGCGCCTCCATGTGACTGGCTCTAGGAATTAGCTCTCACCCCATTTTGTTCCCCCTTCTATCAGTTGTTCATGCTATGCCCCCTCTCTCTTCCTGTGATTCAGAGTGTTTTCTCTTCATGACTCGTCCCTCTGGCCAGATCACTGTGAGGAGAACAGGCTTGACATTACTCCGGGTTCCAGCCCATGGACCCTATGACTAGACTCCATTTGATTCAATCTCAGATGCTCTTTCCTTGTTCTCCTTCCTACCCCACCTGTCTATCTCTTTGCTGATCTCTGTGTTTACCACAGGAGATATCTCTACTCCCAGAGCACTTGGCCCTCTTACCAGACTCTCTAGCCTAGGGCAGGACTCCAGTGCTCACCTTCCTCTGGATCTCCTTCTTATCCCTAGCCAACTCCCTTTCCCTCTAAGGAGTGATGGTAGAGCTCCTCCCCACAGCCCTCTTCTGCTCTCCGCTTCCTGGCTTTAAGCTACTCATTTTACTCCTGCCCAGCTGGGCTTCATAAATAGTTTAGCCAGGCTCTCCCTGCACATGCAGCCAGGCACCATAACTGGTTTCCAAGGCCCACATTAACCCTTTCAATGGCCTGTGTTGGGTATACGCCCCGTCACCCTCCTCACCCAGCATCATAACCTTTGCCCCTATGTGAAATCTCTATATGGTCAATATGCTGCACAGAAAAGAAGGTCTGACCAGGAGAAAGGGAGGGAGACGCTATCAAACTGCTTTTCTATACCAGACCCTCTCCCCCACCCCGAATTGTTCATGTAATCAGCAAAAGGAGAAACAAACCCATGATGCTTGTAACCAACGCTGAACCCCAGTTGCACACTCTATATGTTGCCTCAAATCTCCTCAACAGTAGGAAAATGAGTAGTGTTTTAAAATGTGTCAGTTAATATTTCTTAATATTCAAATTCTTAAACACCAGGCAGTACCTAATGGAGAGAAAGGCAATGGGATTTACATTAGATGAATGGTGCAACTAACATGTGTCACCCTCTCTGGAGTGGCTCAGGACCATGTATGACAAGCTCAGGGCAGGCTGTCAAGAAACAGGGAAGACATCCCAAACTGGTTGTGTGTTCTATTACTAGATTTCAACAGCCCAGGAACAAATGTTTAGCTCCTGAAGTACTATAAAAAGTTTACTATGGAGTCACAGACTCCCTTGGGCAGTCCAATGTGCTTTGCCACCCAGGCAAGCAGGACCCAGTGGTTCCTCTTCACTAAGGATAAAGGGTTGCTGTATAGTAAGGATCACAAATATTCAAGTTGCTCCCATTCCCAAGAGATCAGCCACTTATCCCAGATTAATTAGTTTTTAGATATCACACCAAAGACAACACAGAATTATAGAAAATTAGGGATGGAAGAGACCTAAGGAACTTATATGGTTCAACCTACAATTTAAAACAAGACCAAGCCCAAATATCATCCCAGCCAGGGCTCTGTTAAGTGGACCTTAAAGCCCTCTAAGGATGGAGATGCCACTACCTCCCTAGGTAACTCATTCTATTGCTTCACCAGCTTCCTAGTGAAAATGTTTTCCTAATGCATAACCTAGAAAACTTCCACCACTGCAACTTGTATAGTAAACTATGTAAGGATTTATTAAATAAATATAAATATATGAAATAAATAAGAAAAGACATTAGAGAATTATAACAAGATTAAATCAAGCAAGCATACACACATTAAATGAGTTACACTATGGTTTTACAAGGTGTCAGAGATATAGTAATTTGTCAGCTCTGAATGTCTTTTAGGACTAGCCCAGGTTGACCCTGGGGATCTCTTCTCCTGTTTCAAAGCTTCAGCTCTGTGCAAGTCCAAAGTGTAAAAGAGATGAACAATTTCCTTGTCTTTTTATTCCCTTCTTCTAGAATTCAAGCTGATGGGATGGGTCCTTTTGCACATAACCCCTTCATGGTGCGTGGGGACAATTAACAAAGTCTTGTATTGTGATGTTTCACAATGGTCCGTTTTGTTTTGATAGGCAGGAGATAGATAACCTGACGAAGTTAAGAGTTCCCGAGCAAATATTTTTTATAGTTATAAAGTAAAAATTTTCAATATCTTTCAGAATGTGATAAAGATATTGTAAATCAGATTAAGCCTGTAGCAATTTACAGGCATTCCTTGAAATCTAATCACTAGACACATAATAGTTCAATACCTATCCTAACCATACTAAAACAAAGGTGAAACTAATTGGTTTCAAGCAATGAATTTGTCAGTAGTCACCTGAAGCCGAAAACTTTGGCAAGAGCTGAAACCTTGTTTGTCAGTGTCACACCATATTTCAAAGGGTTGCCTACACTAAGTGCTAAGGGATGTATGGAATGTATTCAGTAACACATCTTAGCTAACCAGTATTCACCCAATACTCATTTTCTTCCTTTAGATAAGCCCTTAGAAGATCTGATAAGTCCATGGAGAACATGAGTGGCAACAGAGTGTGAATGGAGCCCTGTTGCTGGTTCTGATAGAGTGGTCAGATATGAATTCAGAGGGGATGTCTGTCAGTAGAGTTAGCAGAGGTCAGTAAGTGGTTGGCAAGGTTGGAATTTAGCAATCCCAAACACATCCAGACTGCTCCTCCCCTTCTCTTCCATTTGCATTATTAACTGGTGGATATGGGAGAGGAGCCAAAGTGAGCAGGTTCACAAAACAAACTAAATATTAAATATTAAATCTTTCTTTCTTTCTTTGTACCGAGAGACGGGTTTCTTTATGGTGCCTTTACAGAAACATCTTGGAATGTGATGGCCGAAATGTTCTGAATGCCAAATCTTTTGCTGATCCCTTTCAACTGAACACATGCCAGAATACTGAAATATGGTGTCAAAGACAAATACATTCTGGACAAAAATCTGTCATGGAAAATTTTCTAATGTATCTTTTTTTTTTTTTTTTAATCATCTGTCACCGTGACAAGGTCATATCCCTGACAGATACAAAGAGGGTGTTTTTCTCCATTCTGTTGAGACCCAAAATACAACAGTGCCAACTGGCAAGGTGATTATAGGAATTTCTTGGTCCTGGTATGTACATTTTGGTTCACCAAAGAGTGTCATGTAAGATCTTAAATGAAAGCTGGGTTTATGCAGGTCATTAATACCATTGTGAAAAGTGTGTATAGATACTATATAAGGAGGTATGTATGCATAATGAAAATATGTTCCTGAAGTCTGTATTGAGGCAGGAATGATAAAAGATTTTTGTATGATAAAGGATGTATATCCACCCATCCCTCTTGGTTTACATGTAAAGTGAGCATTAGTAGCCAATACAATAAAAGTCCTATTTACATATGAAGTCAACAGGGAAATATGAAGTCATCAGGGAGACAAGACACTGGAGAATGAATTGCAGGGGGTTTGTCCTATCCCTTGGGGAAACAATGAACTTTGGGGACTATAAAAAGTCAAATGGACACCCCTTTATCCTGGTCCTATGAACTAATTGGGCTGTGTGATTACATAAATGAAAACAGAATCTCAACCAGCTCTGGTTGAAGAGCTGCAGAAGATCTTTGGGGTGAGATAAACTTAGAATCATAGAAGACTAGGGTTGCACTGGATCTCAGGAGTTCACCTAGTCCAACCCCTTGCTCAAAGCAGGACCAACCCCACCCAAATCATCCCAGGCAGGGCTTTGTCAAACCACATCTGATAGCCTATCTCTGCAAAGTAAACTAGCTAGAGATAGGCTACCAGTTTATCCCTCTCAATGTTTTAATTTGCCTTGTCGCCCACCCTTTTCTGTATGTATATATTTGCAACTCATATGCCACATTTTCCATTTCATTAATCTCATGAAGTCAGATTATACCCTGGAAAGCTTATGCGATAAATACATTTTTTAGTTTTTAAAAGTGCCACAGAACTCCTTCTTCGTTTTTTTTTTTTGCACGAATGGACTAACCCGGCTATCCCCTCTGGAACTAAGAACAAACAAAGCTCTTTCTGGAGGGAGGAGGGTAACAAGGTGACTGGTGGTCCTGGGCCTCCTAGGAACTGTCACACATGTATGTGGTATATTGAAAAATTGCAAGCTATCACTATAAATCTAAACAGTTTCTTGGTCCTTCTTGCTGGATGCTCTGTAGGGAGGCATGAGATCTGTGTATTTTAGCAATAGGTCTGCAAAGAATGAGTTTAGAACATAGTGGGGTGAGTTGTGTTTCTCTACTTCTTGAGCAGCCTGATTTGACTCTTTCTGGTTTTGTTTCTTGTGGTGTTAAGGTTCTGGATTTTAAAAAAATAATTTCTGTTATGTTGAAACCTTCCAGCAAGATTATTTAGTGTTTTTAATCTAATGTCTTTGTTCGTATCCCATGAAGATTATGTATATGCTATCATGAATGCTGAGTGAATGAAATGAGGTGGACGTCACAAGATTAATCTAGGGCTATGTCTACAACTGGCAGTTTATGTCGATTTAAGGAGACTTAAATTGACTTAAATTAAGCCGCGTCCACACTAGGCTTTCATTAAGTTGACTTAAGAAATTCCTTAAATCAACTTAATGAAAGTTTAAGTCGACTTAATAAGAACCACCCATTAGGTCGACTTAAGCCTGATTTGGTCAACCTAACCCTTCTTTAGGTCGACCTAAGCCCAGTATGGATGTTTAAGTCCACTTTGTTAAGTCAACATAAGGGTGGTTAGGTCGATTTAACAAAGTGGACAAAGTCAACTTAAAGTTAAGTCGACTTAGTCCACTTTGTTAAGTCGACTTAACAAAGTCGACCTAACTTTTGCCAGTGTAGACATAGCCAAAGATTTTTTAAATTGTGTAAACACTAACTGCAAGAATCCAAAATGTATTTATATTATTGGTGAATAAAATTTATAGATCTAAATTTTACTTCAATTGTCACAATTCTTGAGTCTGCAAAATTGGGCTGGAAGTCATATTCAATATGAATTTTCCTAAGAATTATATCTCTTTCTAACTCTACTGTGGCTAGATATTTAATGATGGAGCAAACTTTTTGAGGTTATTTCAGTACTTCTGCTCAGAGCTGGCACCCAGAATTGTACAAATGCCAAAAGTTTTATTAAAAAATGTAGTTATCAAACTTTTTTGAACTTCAAAGTCATATTGGTTTTAATTTGGGGCACATTTCCAGTTTGGTATTTACTTTATCCAGACCTATTTCATAAGTGACTTTTAAAGAGTACAGAGCCATGTTTTATAATTGTAAAAGTATGTGCAATTTTGTGAATGAAATTTGTGAACGTTCTATAAATGTACAAGCAGAGAAGGGTGCCCCCCTACCCTAATCCATCTACTTGTGCAACTTACCATTCACTCATGCAGTTTACCTTATCTACATATGCAATCATAATGATTAGATTGTAAATGATGTGTGCACTTTTATTTGCACGAATGTGTGTGATCAATTTAAATTAATTAGGCCCTAACTGTGGCCCACTTTAGAGAGGTCAGACAAGATTTTCAACTAGTTTAAAGTAGTGTAGCTTCATAGTCCTCAGTAAAGTTCTGGTGATTTATGCTAGCTAGGCATCTGGCTTGTAAAATTCCATACAGCTTCTAAGAATTGTTATTTGTAGGTTGTTTTTAATGTCTGGTGTTATACCAATAAAACTGTAAGATAGGTACTTTTAAAATCGGTATCAACATTAAGACATCTTCCACTCCTGATTCAGCATTAGCTTGCCCACTAAATTCCCCCAAAGCTACCAAAGTTAAAGTGATCTTCACTGATGATTATGATAGACGGAAATCAATGAGCTTTAGAAAAAAACACAACCTAATTATTCTTTTTGACCAAACATAACAAAGGGAGATTTATGTGCTTTGGCAATGGGGCAAGGGAGAGCTAACTATACAGTCCATGAGAGTATCATTGGTTGTATTCTGACACCTGCGATAAAAGAAGCAGCTGTATCCCTATAAAATCTTTTTTAAAGCCACCAAGTTTATATCCATGGTTAGCAGGAGAAAGTCAAAGTCATTCATCTTACAGGACATTGGTGGCACTTCTGATTTCCCCTGAAAGGTTTTAATTGAGGTCATCAAGTGCTATGAAATTTAACATAAATACAGTTTAAGAGGTTCCAGCACTGCACAATAATTACATAGTTAGCAGAATTGGTTAGCAACCTTTTTGGCCCTGCCAGACAGCTGGTTCATGTAGAAGTCTAGCAACCTCAGACATAGTGATATTACTTTGTAATTTCTAAATCACCTTGTTTCAATGAAGAGCATTTCTTGAATTAAATGCTGCACCCATGAACTTGAGGAAGGATGCTTTTATAGCTACAGGGTAGCAGTTTAGAGTTGTGCATTTAGTTCCCAGCTCTGCCACAGATGCCCTGTGTGATGTTGGACAAGTCACTTAATCTCTCTGTGACTCATTTCCCTATCTCTAAAATGGGGATAATAATCGTTCCTTCTCTGCTTAGATTGCAAGATCTTTTGGGCAGGGATTATATTTATGTTTACTGTCTTTATTTATGGCACCAATCTTGGTCATCCCTATTATAATGCAAATAAGTATATACATAATAACAATGTACAATACCACTGAAATGCAGACACTTCTGATCTCACTGGCAGGGGAAAACACCACAAGGCTCTGGAAAAGACACTCTTGCCAAGGTTCTCAAGAAAACATCTGTGATTTTATATACAATTATATGAGATCTTTACGCTCTTGTTGAACACATAGTCCCCATGTAGTTTTACCATGGAAAGTAACACCAAGGAGGAGCCAGGGAGCCAAGATATTTGTTTTTTTTTTTAAAAAGCCCCACCCACCCGCCCAACCAAATAAACAAAACCCCTAGGGCCTTCTTCTCTACTGCCTTTCTCCAAATCAAGATGCACCATTTGTGACACCCGCCCATTCCGTGTTCCTTCTAACAATGGCTCATAACAGTTGGAGATTGCCTGTTACTCAGGCACTGGCCTGAATCCAGCTGCAGGTGTCTAATTGCTGCGTAGATGTACCCTTAGTGAGAAATTGGCCAAGAGTTTGCATAAGCTCCCAGCACTAGCACCATCAATGAGATGCCAATATATAAAGCAGGAAAGTACCATTCCTCATTGTAATAAAAATGAATACTGTTCAATATGCAGTACATCAAAACAGATAATTGAACATAACCCCCATGCAGGCAGAATTTAGAGAAGAGACCATTTCACAATATTTATTTCACTGCTTTGCAGGCTCTCGGAAATAGCGAACAAGTCTCTATTTTCCAGGCAGAGGGAAATAAAGCCAAGATGATGCATCTGTTATCCTGGAAATATGAGCGCGGCACTCAATGAAAACATGAGATAGTGACCCAAATTCACTCTACTCCATGCATAGTTTTCACTGCTTAGTTATGTAGGTTTCCTGTGCTGCTCAGAGGCACCGTAAACCTGACATGATGAATTGCCCCCTTGGTCTCAGCAAGGATAATTATTCTCCTAGCTATACACACAGCTGCCCCCAACACAGAGAAAGCAAAAGTCAGGCAAGCTTGTAGATAGATAGATAGATAGATAGATAGATAGATAGATAGATAGATAG
>ML685885.1:6755444-6793304 GCA_007922175.1 Pelusios castaneus | reverse complement strand
TAGATAGATAGATAGATAGATAGATAGATAGATAGATAGATAGATAGATAGATAGATAGAGAGTCAGTCTTCAAGCGGTGAGTTGACAGGAAATGCCTTCCCTCTGACTCAGTGGTATTCCAGTCACAAGCCTTGTCTTCAGTGATCATCTTCTTGATTGGCTGAAACAGTCTTCACAGATCCTATCAGTCAATTGGGAAGATTGATCTGACGGTGGAGAATTTCCCGCCAACAGTGAAGACTAGCCCTCTGATAGGAAAGAATTGGACAGGGACTCAAGAGAAATGGGTTCAATTCCAAGCTCTGCCACAGCCTTCCCATGTGACATGGGTAGCAAAAAAAAAAAAAAAAAAAATTCTGTCCTCTCCAAAAATGCTACAGCTGGCTGAGTAAGTGTGCCCTAATATAGTTGGAGACCAAAGGTATTATATTGCTGGACTGGTGTGTACCACTGCAGAGAGTGATGAGGCCCAGAGGATTGGGCCGTAAAAGGGCTAATTTGATTATTTGTGTTTGAATCCCCATTATGAGTCAGGTGGAGAGGACTGATTGGCCAGAATTTACCAAATGGTGTGGCAAAAGGAACTATACAGCCTGTTCTGTTCTTATGGCGTTTACTCCAGGCTGGGAGTTCATCTCAGATTCATATCACTCCACTAGTAACTGGCTGGTTAATTTCAAAACTTGGTTTAGGTAGAAGCCTGTTCCAGAAAAGGGTCTTAGGGCACGTCTATACTGGAGTGAAATTTAAAGTCGATGTTGAGTCGCCTAATTAATAGTATTGTGGGAGTATGGTCACACCACACTCTTTGCTCCAGGTTCTTGTGTCCCCATTGCTTGCTGTTAGGTCGAATATAAAAGTATTGCACTGTGGTAGTAGGTAGCCAACCTCACAGTGCAACGAAGTGCTGTGTCTTCTGGGAAGTCAGCCATCCTCCGTGATGCAATGTGCCCTCTCCCCCTCCTTTTTCTTACAAACAAACAAGGAGGAGAAGCTCAGGTGAAAAGCTCTCCACACTGCCCAAGCAGGAACTAGAATTCAAACCTTCCCAGGGCTGCGGACAGGGGAGGAGCTATTTGCTGATGACATATCCAAGGTGCAGCAGACCAGGAATGACAGAGTTGCAAGAACAGGATATTCTGGGATAGATCCCGGAGGCCAGTAATATTGCATTAAACTGCTCTCTGTCTACACCGACAATAATTTGAATGATCAAAGTTGACCAAAACACTACGTCTCCAGCAAGGGCTGGGTTACGATGCCGACCTACAGTGTCACTTAGTTCACCTTTATAACCATGTCAGTGTAGAAGCAGGCTGTAGATGGGTCAACATAAGTGATTTTACATGGATCTGTGCTCTCAGTGTTGACCAGGCCTTACTGAGGTTGGGAACATTCATTTAGCTGTGAAGGTTGCTTGAATTATTAGCTTTCCTACTCTTATCAGGGTAGGAATTGTACAGGAGCTGTTCTGGGCATTCTAGTAATTTAAATAGTCTTTCTTCCTAGTGCCCAACCATCTAAAGATCAGGCAGTCTCTTCTATTTTAAGAGACTGTTAAAAACTTTCTTTTTTCCTTCACTGTTCTGATGAGCCTATGCCACTCTACACTCTCTTTCTCTCCCATCCCACACTCATTCCACAGCTATAGCATGATAATTACTGTCAATCAAATCCTTAAGAGACACTACATAAGCAGTTGACCTACTCTGATGGGGGCAGCACAAAACACAAATGTAATAGGTGCCTATTTACATAAAATGGGTAACGTTGCACTGTCATAGAAAGTAAAGACATTCAAGATGTATTAGGCTAACTGTTCTGTCCATCGCACTTCACACGACCAAAAGAAGATGAAAAAACTACTAGAGCCCAGTGGGATCATAAAATTAATTGTGTTTATAAAATCTGCACAAATAAGCAAGACCACGCTACCTACAGACTGATGTTCCAGCTGACTCCTGGCGGTTAACTAAACATAGAATAATAGAGGGCTTTAAAACTATTTAAAATGTTGTTGTCAGACTTTGGTCAGACCTTGTCAGACTATCTAAAGGGGTATTATTCTTTTCTCGTACGCTCAGGGTATGTCTAAACTACAATGTAAACCCAAGATTAGTAGAACTCAAGCTGGCAGATCCTGGGTTCAGTAACCAGGGCTTGAGCATCTACATTCATTTCTAACCCCAGATTAGGAATTGTTGAACCATGAGTCTCAAAATGGAATTACAGAATCTACCTTGCACTATGCAGGCCTGAGACCAACCACCCATATTCCAGACTTCCTAACGGCCTCCCAAAATGTGACCATTCTACCCTTTTTTCAGGGTGCAGTGTGAGAAAAAAAATGATGGTCACCAAACCTGACTGTCCAGAGGAGAAAGAAAATCTATCCTTGGGACACTTTTGGTAGACTCCCAAAGTAAAGGTTCAAAGGGGCTATGTCTACACTGGAAAGCATTAGATTTGAACCCTGCATTCTGGTTTGACTCAGGCTCAGACACTCTACTCCTCTAGCATCCTGGGTCTGAGCCCTGCATTTGTGCAATTTATGCGTAAACAGAAGCGGATTTAGCAGGAGTTTGAGTTCAAACCCTGGGTTTACATTGCAGTGTGGACCTACCCTACAGGTACCTATACTCCAACCAGTTACATTTTTCCCTAGAGCACACTCGCTCGCTCTTTGTTCAGTCTTGCTTTAAATGCCTTCTCATTGTCAGGAAAGTTTCCATGCCAATTCAACTCTCTGTTCCTTTCTTTAATTTACTCCCTTATCTCCTAGTTAGTCTCCCTTAGTATTGCATGCAGCAAATATTTTTGTCACAGGCCATGGGTAGAATGAGACGATAAACATTCTATTACTGACACCTCTCTGGCAATAATGTATTTAGCGTGAAGTATTTATTAGAAGGAAATGAAAGTTCCAGGCTTCTTGAGGAACTGTAGCCAGCTTTCAAGATTAACTGACAAGGAAATATATTGTGCACTACTAATGGGAGATGTGTCCCATCTCACTGCTTTTGAAGCTGCCACAAGAAATAATGAAATATTTTACAAAATGTGCCTACAAGGTAATTTATACAGAACCGACACTTGTTGGTAGTAAGAGACCTGTGGTCCACTAATGTTCCTGTAACCTCATTAGTTACTTTCAGGGTGGAGAGAGTGGTAGACAGATGTCCTGAGATGGTATAATGGAGGGAAGAGAGATCACAAAAACAGACCCATGCAGACAGCTGTCTCAGATTGTTATGGAGCATGTTTCAAAAGTTTATATGAAAAGTTCCTGTAGAGAACAGAATATTGTCTCAGTTATCACACAAACAAGCTTTTAGGTATTGCCTGAGGCTGAGCCACTAAGAAATCAGATCGTGTCAGATCTCACAAGCTAAGTAGAGTTTTGGCCATGGTGTAAGGCGTAGACGAAATAGATAACTGTCTATGGAGCTTGTTTTTAAAGGAACATCTGCGCCCCAATTGGCACCAGATGGGAGTTGAGTGAGCAAGGCTATGGACCCTTTAAAGGTGAACCTCTCTCCCTTGTTTTTATGCTTCATTGCGTCTGAATCATCTGCCACATCAGATCTCAATCTCACTCTAGGATAATGATAAAACTCTAGCTTTATTCGCGGCTCTTTAAAAAATAGGTTTTTCAACCTCACGGCTTCCTCAACAGTTGCTCTGGAGGTCTCCTGTCCAAACATCTTCCTCCCTCCACCCCCACCCCAGATACAACCCAATGCTTGAAAGTGTCTGCTAATACTTTCATATACCCCGGTATCTACAGCATCCAGGACTGGGAGCCTAAGAGCTGTCACATCAAAGTAGCTTTGTCCCACCGTAGCACAGTGTTTGGGATGGAGGGGAGCATAAAGGTAAGAATGTTCTTATTCCCCAAAGTCTCATCAGATCTTCTCCCTCCACCTCATCCCACCCGGGTGGTTGCTGGGCAGCAAGATGTTTCTGCTTCCAATTGGTTGTGGACTCACACCCAACCCATAACCAGATTTATTGGTGAGGTGTGTGGAGTCTGCCTTGGCCAGTGAACAAGCTAGTTAGTACCCGCCCAGATGGTTGGGACCAGCAAGTAGTTGGATGGGAAACCTCTAAGAAAATGTTTAGAGTTTCAGGGAAGGAGGAGGGAGTCCCCAAGTGTTGTAGAGCCAGTGAATCCATCTATGTGCCAGCTTCTCCTCTCTCCCCCCAATAGCTCTTGGGGGAGTGGGTCATACAGTCATACCACTTTCATACTTCAATGATCACAACTGCTGGAAAGGCCCTTTAACTACTCTAAATTGTTCTCGAGGTCTGAACCAGTGGTCTAAATTCTGTAGCTAGAAAGACAAAATCAAAGAATTGCAGATTAGATTCCATATAAACTTTGCAAACATCGGAGTAGATGGTGCACTGCATACACATCCCTGAGAGGCAGTGCATAACAGTGTTGTCACAAGAGGAGCCCCTGGAAGATTTTCTGCCTCTGAGAATCACAAGGTCTATCTGCAGACCCTAATTACAATGGGAGATAGGTTGCTTTGATGGTAGCTGAAATTATTGCTGTTACACAGGACTTCTGGAAAGCATGTTTGTTAAACATTTCATGAGCGTTTGTAATTAACAACGGGCCCAGTGCATGGGACACTGAGTGTGATTTCAGGAGAAGGGGATTAGCGCCTTGGTGGAGTTTATTAAGTCGACATAAAACGTTAAGTCGACTTAATAAGGTCCACTTTAAGTCGACCTTATTAAGTCGACTTCATAAAGTCGACTTAACTTTTGAAGTGTAGACATAGCTTGTTTGTTTTGTTGAACTAGACTAACAGGGATACCACTTTGGAACTTGCCCAAAACAAGGGCACATGTGAGTTTGCTCATGAATTTGAATTATGTGAATAGAGGGATTTTGCTGGCTCTTCTGTGTGAAGCCCCCGACAAAACCTGAACAAGCACTGAATATCTGGTGTTGACAAAAGTGCAGAGGAGAGAGCTTTCATGCTGAATGCTGGCTGAAAGGAGCTGTGAGCAAAGAAACAATCTCATGTCTTTGATTTCCCCTTGTGAACAGAATTGTTTCAAATGTACCTGGCTCCATTACCAAGTTTTCCTCTGAACAGAACTAATCTGCAGGGTCCAACGGGTATTATGGAAAACATGTATCTCTCAAAAGCCTTTGAATGTGAGGAAAGAAAATCAAATCCAAAGCAACTTTTAATTACCATTAGAGAACATATACAACTAAAAGTAAAGAGTTGGTAACATTGTTGTTACTTGACTAATTAAACAGTTACCACAATAAAATCTTCCTTCTCTTCTGCCCGCACTTTGGCAAACAACGTGAAGAAGTAAAATGGAATACTGATCAAAGAACATGTGTAACTAATTATCTGGATCTCTCTCATTCCTCCCCTCTGCAGGCAATAATGACTAACATGAAATAGAGTTGTGAAATAAGATCAAAAGAACATTATCTGAATGTGAATGCATCTCTTTCCTTCTCCCCATCCCCAAAATTCACAACTTTTCTCTGATCTCTTGATTTTAGATGCTATTTATTGCACACCAGTTATTGTTTTTGTCTCTTTGTTTTTTGACAGAGCTGTTTTGCAAATATATAAGGCATGAGCATGTGAAGAATAATTGCTCCACTGTCCAGTGATATTTTTTTTCTCTAATGAGGGGGGAAATGCTTTCCCTAAATTTAAGCAAGAAAGGTTGAAAACATTGGTTTACACTGGCCAAGGTGTTCATTAGCCAAAACTCGGAAAACAGAGACATATTCAATGGGTAGAAAACATAGAATTACTGAAACTAAACATCAGAACAAAAACATCTGTGGCAAAACTCAGGGTCACATGAAACTTGCTTTGCTACAAACCTCAGACTCAATATTGGTTTGTGAGAACCACTGCAAACTGTAAGGTAAACCAAGGCACTTTGGCGATGTTTACACTGGGGACTTTAAGTTGACTTTAACTAAGTCGACTTAGTTAAGTCGACTTAGTGTGTCCACACTTAAAAATAAAGTTGACTTAAAGGGGAACTTAGAAAGTCGACCTAGAGTATCCACACTGGATGCTCTAGGTTGACTTTGTGGGGCTAGAGGGACCTAAGGCGGGTCCACAGGGGCAGGGGGGGCACCCCTTGCCCAATGCCAGGAGGCTCAGCCTTTACCCCATTGTACCTAGGTACAATGGGGCAAAGGGGGTCAGGGACCCTGGCAGGGCATAGGGGAAGGGTGGGCAGGAAGGGCATTGGTGTAGCCCTGAGGTAGCCCTAAGTTGACTTAGGGCTACCCCATGGCTACACTGGCTTAAGTCGATTCTAGGGAGTCGACTTAAGCCTTAAGTCTATGAGAAAGCAGGTTTTCTAAAGTCGACTTAATTTTAATTAAGTCGACTTTATTTTCCTTAAGTCGACTTAAGTAAGCTGCTTAAGTCGACTTAAGGAAACTGTAGTGTAGATGCAGGGTAAATTAAGTCGACTTAAGCAAGCTCAAGTCGACTTAAGTCGACTTAATTTACCAGTGTAGATGTAGCCTTTCATATTAAACTTGAAAACTATGTGAAACTTGTCAAAAGTGTAACAGTGTGGTGGCCTTGGCCGAGTCTTGCCTTGACTTAATGGATCCATTTGTAACCCAGAAACACAAGGCAAACTTGTAGGTGATGCGAAAGAACAGTAGAAACTTGACACAACTTTCTACAAAATTAAACATCTTCCACGCAATTTAGCTTAAGCATCAGAGTTTTAACAAACTGAACGCAATAAAAATGGGACGAGAAAATAATATTTGTTCTGGATTCAAAATTAAATCTTGAGATTTGTATTGAGAGTAAATCAATGTTTGTGTTTGGGTTTCACAGTCTGAAAAGCTCTAAGGTTATGTTTCTAAAGTTCCTTACACAACAGGACTTCATTTTTGCTTGGTCTGTAGGCACTAATCATTAATCAATAATTAATAGTTTCTATAAATACATTATGAGCAAGAGATAGATAAAATAAATTGTAGATCCTCTGATTGGCAGAGAAGGAGAGCTAATAATGGATGACATTAAGTTGGATGAGGTGTTTAATGCCTACTTCATTTCAGTCTTCTCTAAAAAGATAAATTATGATCAGATACTTAACACAATTATTATTAACAACAAGGGAAAAGGAATGCAAGCCAAAATAGGGGAAAAACATGTTTAGACTATTTAGATAAGTTAGATCTCTTCGTGTTATCAGGGCCTGATGAAATTCACCTCAAGCAGGGTACTTAAAGAACTAGCTGAAGCAATCTTGGACCCATCAGCGATTATTTCTGAGAACTCAATATTAGGGATAAATTCTAACTATAAGAATAGTCAAGCAGTGGAATAGGTTTCGAAGGAAAGTTAAAGAATTCCCATCACTAGTCAACAATATGTTAGGCAAAAACACATCAGAGATGGTCTAAGTGCTGCCTTAATGCAGGAAGCTGGACTAGATGACCTCTCCAGATTCATTCCAGCCCAGTTGACAGAGGATGTTTAAGGTGGGCTGAGTAAAAGTTAATAGCTATATAGGGATAGGGCTGGAGGGGTAAGCCCACCTTGTCCCAAACTCACTCAATTTCTGTAACCACTTTCCAGTAGGAATAGTGGAAGTAAAGACCCTAACTCGTTTTAACATGGAGCTTAGTTTGTTAATGGGGTGTTATGATGGGATTGCTTGCTGTAGCAGGGAACTGGACTTGGTGACCAGTGGGCTCCTTCCAATCCTAAATTCATGCATGCATATTTTGCACTGATGTGAATGACTACACAGGGTTGAATGAAGGGAGAATCAGATGCATGAGGGCCAGCATCAAATATCCAAAAAACCCGACAGAGTCCTGCTGCACTTTTAAAGACTATCATTTTTTCCCATGAAAGCTCATGCGATAAATAAATCTGTTAGTCTTTAAAAGTGCCACAGGACTCTGTTGTCCTTCTACAATAGACTAACATGGTACCCCTTTGGAACTTAAATTAAATATCCAGTTTGCATTATAAAAAATGAGAGAGAGAATGAGCAAAGAAAATGTCTCACTGAAAGTAGGAGAGGTGCCCAGTGAGAATTCAGTGTGGCACTTAGCTATAACAACGGAGCAAGGAAAAGCCACAAAAATTGAAGACCTTGAGTCAAATCTGTCACATCTTCCTGCTGTTTCCTCCCTTCCTCTGTCCTCGCTGCAACAGAGGCAACATTCACTGACTGGGATCAAAGTAAAGATTCAGAATGAGAAGTGGAGTGGAGTAACAAGGACAGGATGGATGAAGTAATATTGGACAAACTTCTATTGGTAAGGGAGACAGATCTTTGAGCCACACATGTGCATAGGAGTAAGATGTCCGTCAGTAGTGACACAGCAGATATAATTGACCCAGACTTTAAAAATATTTCCATACATTTCTGTCTGAAAAATTAATGTGGAGAGGAAAGGGAAGTACTGTGTTCAGGGAAAAATTCTAAACCTAATGGAACATTGACTCAGTTACCAGAGTGGGAAATGGGCACAGGTCAAGATGGCGGTGGAGCGGTAAGTGATGTAGGGACTGATGTTAGACCAGATTGGTTCATACCCTCCCAGCAGGAAAGAACAAGCAACTGGAAGTTTTAGAAATGTGTAGTGGGGGACGGGGGCACAATTAAGAACCTTTTTAAGATAGATCAATACAATTTTTCCATGGACAAGAGGACGCTCTAAAAAACAAGACAAAGGCAGATGTGGTGGAAAATGAGGCTGGCATGTGAAGTGAGAATCTGAGAATCAGGCTATGGCTGGACCACTGCCCTGTATCTTGATGGCAAGAACTTGGAGTTTAAAGCCAATATAATGGGCAAAGGGAAGCCAGAAGAGGACTATGAAGAGGGGAGTGATGCTTCCTGATTGACAGGCTGGGAAAGTGACTTCAGCAGCTCACTTTATAGGAACATTTGTGAGGAATGAATCTTGAGTTGCAAAATACCTTGAGATCTTCAGATGGCAGCTGCTATACAAATGCAAAGCATTCTGCTCTTGAATTTCAGAGGCGCCACTGAATGCCTGCACCTCCCTTTGACTTTAGTGAGTTCTGAAAATGCTCAGATCAGGACCCATAGATTAATGTTTTATGGTCACTAGTATCTACCTGAAACTGGATACACATCAGTGACCATGATCAGAAGGGTTTCAGGTCTTGTGTCTAGTAGCCAGGATCACCAAGTACCCTTTAATAGTTTGTTTCATTGGATAACTACTTTGAGATGTTCCACTCTTACCATTTTTAACATAGTGTGGATGCACATTTCAAAAGCACGCAATTCTACTTTCTTAGAGTTGCAGTACGTATTGTGTGATATCCACAATCCCATCTATCACCTATACCTTTTCTTCTCTTAACTATAGCTATGTTGTTCTGGTATACACCTCCATGACTCAGTTAATCTTAACATTGTTCCTGTATGAATCTTTCAACCATTGTTCCTTCTCACCAAAACTTCTGTTGGTTGTCTCTCCTTAATCTAAGACTGTCAGTGAAATTACATCCTACAGGCCTTTTTCATTAGCTTCTTTTGAACTTCTGAATGCTTTCCCTGGGATTTTGAGTACTTCCAGGCTGGCACTTCCTAACAAGCCTTTTGATGTAAACTTTCATGCCCCTGTTACTATGACAATTGTCTAATACTGCAGCAGTGTTAATTGGAATCTTGGTGATTTCTTTCACTCTGCAGGCTCAATATGTTTTTTAATAACTGATTCAACTGTGCCTCAGTAAATGCTTCCAAGCAAAGCTAGAATCTTTTCTTTTCTGTAAATTCTGAGTTAAAGGTTAGAGCTACAAGAAAGAAAGGAATGAGGGGTGTGAATGTCATCATAACTCAAACTAAATCCAAATTTACATACATGATTTACTATATCCGGTAGTTACAAGTATAACATGCACATTTGCATGTCTCAGAGAGAATTCATACTTACCCTCCTACTATGTTTCCCTGCTCAAAATACAAAACAGGTGCTTCTAACCTAACCTGACTTTTATTTTAGATTGAAGAATAAGGAAGGAAAGAATGAAAGTAAAGTCCTCATGAGAGATCATAGTGACTGTGTGCTTCTCCTGGAACAGGACACAGTGATTTTGTGGACAAAATGATTACTTTCTCTGCAGATTGGCAGAGTTCTTGGAAACTGAAAAGTGTAATTCACAGAAGAGAAGGGCAAAAGTTACATGGATTGTAGCAGGGATGGGACCCCTGAATGCCTCTGCTAATCCCCCTTCTCCCAGCTACCTGGGCTAGGGAAAGAGGGATCTGGCCAAGTCCCACAGCTGCATGCATTAATTAGAGTCTGGGAGAGCTGAGCCTGATTAGATTATTAGCTGTCACCCTAGCTCAGGCAGAGTTTATAAGGTGACTGAGCCCTCACCAGAGGAGGCAAACTAGATAGGAGGGTAGGAGTGTAGTGTCTGTTGTTGTTGTTGGCTGATAAAGGCCTCAAGACTCAGTGAGGAGTTTCTTTGGGGATTAAGGGCTGTGATCTTTACTGTAAATGATAGAGCAGAGTGAAGCACAGAAGAAAAATGTGAGACCCCTTTTGTTGCCTCTAGAGAAAGAAGGGCTAGAGGGCAAAAAGGAAGAACCCTGTGACAGCTTGTTACATAGATATGCTACACTTTCTCTTCTATGTTAGATAGTAGGGTAGCAGGTACCTTAGATATAATGGTGTTGCATTTCAGGTTGGATTATTCCTAATCCAGAGCAAGGAATGTCAAAATCCTGTTTGAAAGGCCATTCTAAATTATATTTCTGGACAGGTCAAGTTACAGATTTGTCAGTAATCTCACAAGAAAGTCTGTTCTTAGGAGATTTCAAGCTAAGATTTCTAGGCTCAAGAGCTTTGAATAAAGAGTGATTTTTAGATGCTTATCTAAACTTAACTCCAAATCTGTATAGTTCCATCTTCCCTGGAAATGGGAATGTATTCTCAGACAAAAGCCCTGTCAATTCAAGTGTGTTCTTTTTGGCTTTCTGATCTATCAATCTGCATGGCCATGGATGTTTGATAGCTGAAATGGTCAAGCTTCACACAGCTAACCACCACATACTTCTCATAGTACTGCTGTGGAATAAAGTGTGAGTCATTGTGGAAAACGGCCTAATTAACTTGAAATTGTATGCTACAAAAGTCATAGAAACTGAAAGGGACAATGAGAGGTCATTGAGTCCAGTCCCTATGTTCATGATAGGGCCAAGTACCCTCTTAAAACATCCCTGACAAGTGTTTGTCTAACCTGCTCTTAAAAACCTCAAATGTTGGTGATTCCACAACCTGCCTAAACAAATTATTCCAGTGATTAATCACCCTGACAGGATATTTTTCCTAATGTCCAACCTAAACCTCCCTTGCTGTAATTTAAGTCCATTGCTTCTTGTGCTATCATTGGTGGTTAAGGAGAACAATTTTTCTCTCTCCCCCCCCCCTTTGTGACAACCTTTTAAAACTTGAAAACTGTTATGTCCCCTCTCAGTGTCCTCTTTTCCAGACTAAACAAACCCAGCTCTTTTAATCTCCCCTCATAAGTCAAGTGTTTCAGACCTTTAATCATTCATATTGCTCTTCTCTGGTCTTTCTCCAATTTGTCCACATCTTTCCTGAAATGAGGTGCCCAGAACTTGACACAATACTCCAGTTAAGGCCTAATCAGGGCAGAGCAGAATGGATGAATTATTCCTCATGTCTTACTTACAATATTCCTGTTAATACATCCCAGAATGGTGTTTGCTTTTTTTGCAACAGCGTTACACTGTTGACTCATATTTAGTTTGTGGTTCACTATGACACCCAGATCGCTTTCTGAATTACTCCTTCCTAGGCAGTCATTGCCCATTTTGTATGTATGCAATGGATTGTTCTTTCCTAAGTGGAATACTTTTGCATTTGTCTTTATTGAATTTCATTCTATTTATCTCAGACCATTTCACCAGTTTGTCCAAGTCATTTTGAAGTGTGATCCTATCCTCCAATGCACTTGTAATCCCTCCCAGCTTGATATCATCAGCCAACTTTATAAGTGTACTCTGTATGCTATCATCTAAATCATTGATGAAAATATTGAACAGATCTGGACACAGAACCGATCCATGTGGTACCCCACTCGTTATGCCCTTCCAGTATGACTGTAAACCGTTGACAACTACTCTCTGGGAGTGGTTATCCAACCAGTTTCTCACCCATCTTATAGATGTTCCGTCTAGGTTGTACTTCCCTAGTTTGTTAATGAGAAGGTGATGAGAGACTGAATCAAAAGACTTACCAAAGTATAGATATACCACTTCTACTGCTTCCCCTCTATCCACAAGGCTTGTTACCCTGACATAGAAAGCTATCAGTTTGGTTTGACATGATTTGTTCTTGACAAATCCATATTGACTATCGTGTAACACCTTCTTCTCTTCTAGATGTTTGGTAATTGATTCCTTAATTATTTGCTCCATTATTTTCTCTGGTACAGAGGTTAAACTGACTGGTCTATAATTCCGTAGGTTGTCCTTATTTCTCTTTTTGTGGATGGGCACTATACCTGCTCTTTCTCAGTCCTCTGCGGCCTCTCCAGTCTTCCATGATTTTTTCAAAGATAATAGCTCAGATTTCTCTTGAGTTAGCTCCTTGAATATTCTAGTATGCATATCATCAGGCCCTGGTGACTTGAAGACATCTAACTTTTCTAAGTAATTTTTAACTTGTTCTTTCCCTATTTTAGCTTCTGAGCCTATCCCATTTTTACTGCCCTCCCTTACATCTGACATCCAATCACCACCAACTTTCTCGGTGAAGACCGAAACAAAGAAATCATTTAGTTCCTCTGCCATTTCCACATTTTCTGTTATTTTTCCCCCCTCTTTGTTGAGTAACATTCTTACATTGTCCTTTGTCTTCCTCTTGTTTCTAATGTATTTTATTTTATTTTATTTGTTATGCCTTATGCCGTCAGGTAGTTTGATCTCAGTTTGTGCCTTGGCCTTTTTGATTTTTCCCTTACGCAATTGTGTTATTTGTCTATAGTCATCCTTTGTGATTTGATCTAGTTTCCACTTTTTGTGGGACTCTTTCTTTTCTTTTAGATTATTGAAAATCTCCTAATTCAGTTAGGGTGGTCTCTTGCCATACTTCCTATCCTTCCTATGCAGTGGCATAGTTTGCTCTTGTGACCTTAATAATGTCTCTTTGGAAAAACTGCCAACTGTTTTTTTCTTCCCCCTCCCCCCCCTCCCAGACATGCTTCTCATGCTAAAGTCTGCCTTCTTGAAATCCATCATCTTTATTTTGGTGTTCTCTCTCCTACCATTCCTTAGAATCATCAACTCTATCATTTCATGATCACTTTCACCTAAGTTACCTTCCACTTTCAAATTCTCAACCAATTCCTCTCTGTTTGTCAAAATCAAGTTGAGGACAGCCTCTTCCTTCATAGCTTCCTCCACCTTTTGAAATAAAAAAATGACCATTACATTCCAAGAACTTGTTGGATAATCTGTGCCTTGCAGTGTTATTTTCCCAACAGATTTCTGTGGTAATGGGGGACTTCAACTACACAAAGTCCTGAGCTTTGGATAATTCTGTTAATTGTTGAAAAAAAGAAAAGCCTCATTCACCTCTTCTTCCTGGTTAGGTGGCCTGTAGTAGACCCCTATCAAGACATAACCATTGTTTTTTACTCCTTTTATTTTTACCCAGAGACTTTGAAAGTGCCTGTCTCCTATTTCCATCTCCATCTCAGTCCAGGTATACACATTTTTAACATACAAGGCAACACCACCTCCCTTTTTAACTTACCTATCTTTCCTAAGCTGTATTTTGCTATATTAATATTCAGGTCATGTGTATTATGCCACCAAGTCTCTGTGGCTATGTGTACAGTTGCTAAAATTAGTTTGAATCAGTTAGTTCAAACTAACTAATTCAAACTAATTTTAGTTAGTTCGAATTAGTTTAATTCGAACTAGCAAAACTTAGTTCGAACTGAGCAAGTGCCATTCATGGCACTTGCTTAGTCGAATTAGCAATCCCCATTCATTTCAATGGCCGGTTAGTTTGAACTAAGAAATTAGTTCAAATTAACATGGCCACATTGGCTAATTTGAACTAGTTAGTTCGAATTAACCCTTTAGTTCGAATACCCTATTCGAACTTATTAGGAATCCCTTAATTCAAACTAACTAAAGCCTAGTGTAGCCATGGCTTTAGTTAGTTTGAATTAAGCCTCCTTAATTTGAATTAAGTTGCCAGTGTAGACATAGCCTGTGATGCCAACTATGTCATAGTTGTGTTTAGCTACTAACATTTATTCCCTATACTTTTTTCATTAGTATACTGACACTTAAGATACTGATTTGATTCCCTGTCCGCTGAGTTCTGACTAGTCTCTATTTTATCCCTGCTGTTATGATCAGGAAGGGAAACACTGCTGGTTCTTTGAAGATTAGGCTTTGCCTATTGGAGTGAGATGTAGGAGGGTTACTGAACACTACAGCTATGCTTCTATTATGCTTACTCTGGTTAAATAAAAACGTAGTGATTTTTCAAACCCAGCAGTTGGTGGCATAATCAATCAGTGGTGTTCTGAAGTGCTCTGCAGAGCACTCAAAACAGTGTGAACAGAAGCAGCCAGGATCACCTGATATTCACAGGCAAGTGTCCTTAGAGGAAGATTTGAAGAGTAAAAAGTATATACTCGTGGCCCAAAGACACTAGTGCGTTCCCAGGATGGGCCAGTCACGAGAATCATCAGGAATTTCTTTGACAAAATCTACAAATAATGAAAGGCTCCAGCACAAAATATAAGCTTATTCCATATTCTATCTGGATTTTAAGTACCAATTGTTAATAATTCTGAATCCCCAGCCTACGGCCTTGCTTAAGATGGCCATTCTCTAAGTGAAGCAGGACACAGTGCCCATAAAGTTACAAAAGCCATCTCTTATTTCACAAACTCATAATACAAATTCTCCTGTACAGCAAAACCTATTTCCACATTATCACAGGCATGTAGAGTATGCATAACCTGGATAAATCGATTGGAACTGTCTTGAACAGGTTGATCAATGTCTGCTCCCGCCCATCTCAGCCTGGACATTCGTCTCCTGTTGTAGTGCAGACAGCTCACGGATGAATAATGAAGCATAAAACCAAGTTAGTGGTGGCATATAAGCAGAGAAGATATAGGGCCATGTATTCCACATTACGGCCACTCTGTACCAGCAATTTATCATGCTGCTTGGCAGCATCTCCCCACAAACACCCATATATGGGAAAGAGCACAGCTAGATCCTGGAAATTCCTCTATGTTTTAAAAAGAAAAACTAAATAAAATCTTTAGCCTTTTAAAAATAGAGAACAGGCTTGATTCTCCTCTGTCGCACTTGTGTAAAATCAGAGGTATCTCCACAGAATTTGGTAACTCTATTCTGATTAGGTTAGCAGAAGATCTGTTTAGAATGACCTTTTTTTTTGTAAGAACCCTATTGCTTTTATTCCTGTTAAACTGTACAACATTTTTATAAGGATTGTGACAATCCCATGGAGAGGTTTTCAGCAGCTATGGGGTGGTGGTATCATCCATTGTGTAGTAACTATCACATGTCCCACTCTGTACTGATCCCCATGAGTTTTCTAAAGTTTAAGCTGCAAGATATAGAATTTTAGCTTAAGCTACTGACCTATACTTTTTAGCTGTGTGTAGGGCTGGATTAATGCAGGGGTTTAGGGGCTGAAGCCCCAGTCCTCAGCCTGAAGGAGGCTCTGGGCTTCAGCCCCTAAAACCCCTACTGATCCAGCCCTGCGGAGCTGGGGTGCTAGCCCTAGGGGGTGGCCAGGGCCCTGGGGTCAAAGGCTGTGACAAGCTATGGTGCTCCCATCCTGCCCCGGGTTGGTCTGCCCCAAGGGTAGGGCAGGCCGGCAAGTGTCTGCTGTGCTCTGGGAGTGGGGCTAGCTGGCACACGGGGTGGCCTCTGGTGCAGCCCTCCAGGGCCTGAAGCGCTGTTGGACTGCCATGCCAAGGCTCAAACTTGCCCCTCCGAGGCAGAACAGCCGGCCCGGGGGTGGGGAGGGAGCACCATGGAGTTAGGCCTCTGGCCCAGTGATCCAGAGAAGTAGGTAGCCCAGGGCCCCTGGGTCCCTTAATCCAGCCCTGGCTGTGTGGAGTCTTGTTTTAATTTCCAGTCATAACCAAGAAGGCAGTCCTATTATTCTTAATTCTGTTTTCATATTACAGGAAAGTATGTTTTGCTCTTTTTTTAAAAAAAAGTCCAAAGATCATGAAACTACTACTTTGCTGCTCCATAACTTGGCATCTACCTTTTGTGTTTACATATTGTCTTTCAGGACTGTCAAACCTTTAGGGGAAGGACTTGTGATTCAAACCAGCCTATGAAGCCTTTTGAGACACTATTGGCACTGTGTAGACAAGAATAAAAATAAGAATAAATTAATTCATTAAGGGTTCATTTTTTTTTCAAATTTTCTTGATATTTCAGCATTCAAAAATATAAACAAACAAACATGGAAACACTATTAGTGAAACTTCTGAATTGGTTCTGTATTATTTTTAGGCAAGCCACAGTGTTGATCAAAGTGTGTTTTGTTTTCAGTTTTGAAATTTCATTTTTTGAAATTTAGAATAAAAAATGGGGTGGGGGCAAAGAAATATTTTGCAAAAAGATGTACTGCTTTTTACAACCAATTATTACAAATTATGCAGCTGTCTGAAGGCACATTAGAAATGGGATAGACACACACCACGTCCAGAGCCCAGAATATTTTCAGTGGTGCTTTCCTGGTGAATATGTCAAGGTGAAAGTGGTACAGGTTTGAAAGCTGTCAATACCAAGGCCATCCTATGTTTCGTAATCAAGCTCAACCAGTCATTGTAACTCATTTGTGAATATTGTACTCTAATTTCCTTAGAGTTCTCTAAAGCTTTTCTGGAAATCTACTGCTTTGGACAAACGACAAAAAAGGCTGATTTTTTTAAAAGAGAAAATTTCTCATCTGCATAAATTAGTTTGTGATGCCTTTTCAGCTCACTGAGAGAGCTAGTAAACTGCAGTGAGAAATCGTATGTGAATCATACTCTATTAAACATACGCAAATACAGGGAAAGGGGTGGAAACAAAAACCGGCCTGGGAATCATTGTAACATTTTGCTTGCATAATGCTTTATAATTAGTCAGAATGACCACACTACAGCAGCCCACTATCTATAGACCAGTATAAAAATCCAGTTTGCTCATGTGGGTGAATTTACACTTCTTAGCAAGGCTGAAATGCAAAAACTGACTATTTACGGGATTACATAGGGGTTTGGGTTTAGTGCTTGTCTGCCTTCCTGTTTTGATAACACAAGGTGAATGTTAGTAAAATTAGCAGTCAAATGGGAAGATTATGTTAATAATAAGAAGCTCTGCTACAAGATAAGTTGTCAAGCAGTGTAGTGTAGCATCACCTATTATATTCATTGTTGCTTTGAATGGACAGCCTATCAATGAATATTCCAGGGGGGTTATATGTGATGGCCAACTCATCCTCTTAGCTTGCCCGTAAAATGAAAGACCAATAAGATATATGATTATCTCCCACTTTAATCTATTCTAGTAGATCCATTAGACAATGTAATGGTCTCCCAAAGGAAGAGGTGAAGATAATTACAACTAGTGCGAAAGAAAACTTTCATATCTTTCATTTCTATAACCATCAGCGTCTCTATTGATTGGAAGATGGAGATACTGGTTTTGGTGATGTGGACAGCTGCTTGTAGGAACTAGACTAAGTTAAAATCCAACTAAAGGGTCATCAGTCACTTCTGGATGATTACCCACTACCTGCCTTTCCTGGATATGAAGCAGCAGCCAAGAATCAAAAGATTCATAGGCCATTATCATACCTGAGTTGTCTGGTTATTCAAGAGTGTGGTTTTAAGCATTACACAATGTGCCCACATAATGCCTGGAATTATGCCCCAAAACTCTAAGCTCTGAGCATATATTCACATTTGTCACAATAAACATAATCTCAATGTCAAGGAAATTAATTCTCCTTATTGAGCCATATATTATTGAATTGCCAGGAAGTGTCGGATGTGGTACTAGCTGTCTCTCTGTGTTTCCAACCTCAATTTTAGATGTGTTTTA
Organism: Pelusios castaneus; assembly: GCA_007922175.1. Lineage (NCBI taxonomy): Eukaryota > Metazoa > Chordata > Testudines > Pelomedusidae > Pelusios > Pelusios castaneus. The sequence goes on along the minus strand of ML685885.1, from coordinate 6,775,135 downwards.
AAATCTCTTTGTAAGTATTTATCTTTGACAAAAATAATAAAAAAAATGTAAAAACCCACAAAAGCCATGATTTTCTAAGTGTGGCTGTAAAGTTGCAACAAATAACCTTTTATAAAATGCCTCCATCAAAGTTGCACCCCTCTTGGTGCTAGAGTGCTCTATCCTCCCAAAACAAGCGTTACTTTTACTCCTACTGTATGTGCGTGTGTGTATATATATATATAAAATACCCTACTCTTGTAAGTTTTCCTTCTCTTCTCCCTCATTTCTGTTAAAAAACAAAACAGGGAGATCCAGAGGTGGATTGGGTCAATAGTTATCCTTTATTGCCTCCTCATTCCCCCATGCCACTGTGAAAGAGCAAGGAGGGGGCTCCCTACAATTCTTTTATCCAAAACAGTATGGAAATACATACATTTCTGACAACTCCTCCTGGACCCTCATGTGATTACTTAACACCTTGTAGAGGAGTAGTTTCCCCATTCCAGCCAGGCAGAGGTTAAAAGCCCTGCAGAGGGGAAGTAGCCAATTGAAGTAGAGGCCTGCAGGGCCAATCAGGGTATGGCAAGCAGTATAAGACTTGGGCTGCAGCTTCTGCTCTGGGCAGTTTGCCTCAAACTCTGGAGGAGGAAGATCAGGCTGTCAGTGGTGCTGTGGAAGACAGGACCCTGGATAGCTCACTGCTGCATTTTAGTAGCCACAACCTTGATAGAAGGGCTGCAGATATCTTGGGGCATTATATATAACCCAGGGGACCTTATGGGCACAAGCTGAAGTGAGCAAGTGGGAGGAGGCAGCACTCAACTGAGTGCTTAGGGTCCCTGGGACAGGCCTGGAGAAGCGGGCAGGCCTGGATCTGATACGCCTCCTCCAGACTGCCAGTGTACAGGGAACCACAGCTGAACAATGCAGAGTGGGGCCCACTGATACGAGTGGGCCAGCTGGAACAAGACAATACCCTTGGAAGGGGGGAACTGTGGACTCAGCTGGAGGGCTGAGGTCCTAGTAATGATGAGAGACCAAGAACCGACCACCGGACAGAAGACTACTTGAACTATTCCTGTACCATCACCAGTAGGCACTCACCTGGTGGGTCTGATGCAGCGAAGGTCTACACACCTATAAAAAGAATATTAACTATGTGATGAATAAAGTTATCCTTGCCTCTGTTTGTTGCTTACAGGTGTAGCATTTCAAACTCCCCACCCCCCGCAACAGAAATTTCTACACATTCCTTAACAAACTGTCTGTAAGGAAGGGAAGGAGAAGGAAGGTGATAAGGAACATCAGGACCTTATATAGAAGGGGAGGCTAGTATACTTCTAGTTATATTTCTTGCCCAAGCTGTGGGAAGGGTGGAAAGAAAAAGGAAGATAACATAACTTTTAACTAGAATCTCATTTAGTGGACAGCAAGGCTTTTCCACGAAGTGACCTTCTTACCAAGATGACCTGTGATCCAGCTTTAATTTTTACTTTTCTACAAGTTCAACCCTAAAATGTTGTCTCTCCTTTCTATGTCGAAGGGTGAGCCAGAAAAATGGCCTACGCAATGCCATATTGATTGCTGTATATCTTTTGTTGTAGATATCCTCCATACCCTAATACTTATTGTGATGCATATTTCAGAATGGAATAATGGAACATCCAGGAAACCATTCACTTCTGAGCTTGATTTCAGTTATAGAAAAGGTACGGGAATTATCAATAAGAGAAGAGACTGCAAAACATTTAGAAATGTATAATTTATTAAGGGGCAATCAGGATAGACTCATAAAAAAGGAAAAATATACTAGCATTGCTGGAGTACGTTACTTCAGATGTGTCATAGATCAGGGCGAAAACAAATAATAAATATTGTCTGAATTTCAGGAAAGCTTTTGCTAAAACCATATATATTACACGGATTCACAATCTAGGAATCAAGGAAAGCAGTTCACTGAATGAAACAACGATGGTTTAGGGAGAGAAAACTGGAGAAAGTGAGATTGAATGGGTTTTCTCCCACAAAAGCTAATGCGCTAAATAAATTTGTTAGTCTTTAAAAGCTCCACAGGAATCCTTATTTTGGGGGGGACAAAATGTTGAAAACACTAGAATTTTAGCCAAGTGACTCCCAGAAAAGTCCTGTATAGTTTATACTAAGGGTCTGTGGGTTTGAATATGAAGATTCTAAATTTTGGCTGTCTCCAGTGTTTAAACACATCACTAAATCTCCCCTATGTGAAGGCTTTATTGTGCAGGTGTGTTAGCTGTGCAAACAGCCATGGACTCATTACAAACTCTTTGAAAACTGGACCCCCATGTATCAGTGAATGGGAGGAGCACAGGCTGGACACAGCTGAAAAGTTTGGTTTTAAAAGTCAGAACTAGAAAATGATGCAATGTGCAATTTACTCTTCTGTCAGAGGACACAATATTAATGCTTTGCCTACCGGGTGGCTACATCACATACCTAGGAGCAAACTCCATGTCAATAGAGTTGCAGCTAGGTAACTGAGAGAGAAATTCCTGATTGTACAGTGCACTCCACATGGGCATTCCCATGAGCACACAAGGAATCTGGTATAGCATCAGGACCTACATTTGTTTGTCTTTCTTTAAAGAAATGGGGGGAAATGGTTGGCAAAACGGTACCATAAACTATTAGAAAACTTTGGGGCATTTGTTTCTGAGTGTATCTCTGAATCACCCAGAGCACTGTCATTTTTAAATATTTTTTTTCTAGATTTATTTATTCTGCATCAAAATTTGCACTGAAGTAAGAATGTCTTTCCCTAGTTGTCCTCTGTAAAATCGAAGAAATGGTATAGAAAAAGTATAAATACATTAAGGAGATAAATACCTTCTTATCTCCTTTACTGTGATTTAAAGTTCATTAAGTCTATAGATTATTGTAACTATTTACTAAGGCAGATACCACTTTTGACTCTGATAGTAACCAACTTATAATACATTGCAAGAACTGGTTTCTGTTATCCAGGCGTTTTATATTTGGAGGGAAGCAATAAAATATTTTTTCTATATCTACTGTCTCACATTCATAACTTCCCTTATTGTTTCTTGATGGCAAAACTAGATGTCTACAAAGAAATTATTAAAAAAAAAAAAGGAAGAGATTGCATAGTTCAAAGAAGATCTGGAAGATCTTACCAATGAATAATTCTCCTTTACTCCTTGGCTCATTTTTAATAGGAATATAGTAGATTTTGGACAACAAGTTTCCTTCATTCACAGTAATTTGTTAAAGAGCCTGATAAACTTGATTACCTGTCTTAAAACTCCAGCTTAAGTCTAGCTTTAAAAGAAAACAAACACAAAAACCACAAGCTCAATGAGAGATCAATATTTTTTTCTCTCATTACAACAAGTGATTTGACCTCACCCTCCTCTATGTGCTATTCCCCAGTGTTTGAATCCTAACCCCATTTTGATTTGCTGTTACAGCCTGACCTGATCCTATGTCATACACTTCCCTGCATTTAATTTCCTCCCATTCTGTAACTTTCCCATCTTCAAAGCGTCTGACGAAGTGGGATTTTCTCCCACGAAAGCTCATACGATAAATAAATCTGTTAGTCTTTAAAAGTGCCACAGGACTCTGTTGTCTTTCTACAATAGACTAACACGGCTACCCCTTTGGAATTTGACTGTATTGAAATAGGTTTGGAAATGAAAACATTTGCTGGTTAAAAGACAGGTATAAAGGACACAGATCATGAACTCAATGTGATTTTCTGGATTTTTCACCCTAAGTTTGTAAGACGATGCATAACCTGCATGAACTTGACATAGTTTATGAATCATTATGTGATGTGGTTGAAAACAGTTGAAATTTGTGATCCATCATTTAATTTGTAAGGGGGTTCCTGGTCCTGCTTGTAGGCTAGGGGGCTCTGTAGGGAAGTGTGCAAACAGAGTCAATCCCTATAATCTTAATAATCTATAACATATACCTTAAACTATAAAAATCTTTAACAATCTATATCATTGAACAAGTGTTAGCTAGGAGATCGCTAACGGGGTACTCAAAGGGAAGAGGGTCTTACTCTTACCACAGGCATTCAACTTTATTGGCCAGCGCACCTTCACACATAGAGTTAGAACTTACAAAGCTTTCCTGCTATCCCTCTGTTCATTTGTAGGGATCCTTTTGCCCTGTCATTATTGTCTGGTTTAGACACAGAGCAGGAACTCAGTTAGCCTGATTGTCTATTGCCTCAGTGCTCCTTTGTCAGTGATGAGCAGAGGCGGATTAATGTCAGCACTCTAGAGGCTGAAGCCCTGGGCCCCAGCCTAAAGGGGGGGCCCGCCCCTAAACCCCCTTTCGTCATTACAGTAACACAGGCGGTTGGCCTCGGTGTTCCTCGGGTGTCCGCCCATGTCCAGCACAATGAAGCTGAATCATCACTATAACACACAAAACAAAAGATACATAGAATAAGCCCCCCCAATGTGCCCATTGATATTTCAGCGGTGTGTCCTGGTGTTGTCTGATTGGCAGGAGAGGTCACGTTCCCAAGTTCCGAAGCCGCTGCTGCTGCACCTGTCAACAGTGGCAGGCCCAGCAGGATCCAACTTATCAGGTTAAGACAATGTGAATGACTCAGAACTCGTCGTCGGCCGCTTCTGCTTCCATTCCTGCAAAGCATGCTCAAATTTACTTAGCGGTGTTCGTGACAATCTGGACCCATCATAAGGGACTTAAATAGGGTCCCCATTGGGGATTGAGTGAGGAATGGCATTTTCAGGGCTACATAAGGGACACTTTACGTAGGGTAAATTCCAAAGGGGTAGCCGTGTTAGTCTATTGTAGAAAGACAACAGAGTCCTGTGGCACTTTTAAAGACTAACAGATTTATTTATCGCATGAGCTTTCGTGGGAGAAAATCCCATTTCGTCAAAGCGTCTGACGAAGTGGGATTTTCCCCCACGAAAGCTCATGCAATAAATAAATCTGTTAGTCTTTAAAAGTGCCACAGGACTCTGTTGTCTTTTTACGTAGGGTGACACTAAAGTGGGGGTGATGAGGGACAATGCTATCGATCAACTGTCAATTGCTAAATTCTCCTATCACTTGCCTCTTAGCTATGTCTTATCACTAATCACTGTTTTTACATAGCAGAAGATGCTTTAGTACCATCATCAATCCATAGCTAGTTAATGAGTTCACTTGTATGTCTCAGGAATTTAGCCCCTTTTTACACTTTTCTGAAAATTACTCCCTAATAATCAATTGGTCAGTTTTAAGCATTTTGGGACAAGAAGCTATAGCTACATCACGGAGGTTCCTATTTTACTTGAGCTGATTTTATGCAATTATGGCCAAAACCATTGCATGAGCATGAGTGGCTGGGGTTTTAGAAGGAAAATTAGGAAGAATTGAAGAAGAGTCATGATGCATGTATAAGGTGGAAGCTGTCTGAGAGGGTAACATGCTTAGAAAGATACGGACCTGCTGCAAACCAAAGGAAAGATCAGGGAATGAACAAGCTTTGGAGAAAAGTCTTTATGAAGTATGTAACTGATGTTTGAAACAGATTCCGACATAATGAACTCTAGAAATCTGCAACTGCAAGCCCATTTTTTAAAAAAGGAATTATAGAAGAACTTTGAAAGAAAAGCCTGAGTTCTACGTCAATGTTAAGATATTACAGTGGTGGGCATAGTATAGACAGAGAAGTAGGAATGTAGACAGTCACATGGTCTACTTGCATCATTAACACAGTAGTATGTTTTTTATAGTACATTATTTCTGACAAAGACAGCAATAGCCCAAAAGAGCAGAAATTCTATCTGAAGGCAAATGATACTTTGCATTGTTAAAGCTCTATATATGTTCAAAACAGAACACACAATAAATAATCAATTGCCCGTTAGATTTGTGAGATTATCAGTCATGACAGAATTTCTTAGTTGGAGTGTGTCTTCCATTGATCTGTGTAGCAATAGACACTAGAGTTATGCGTGATCCCAAGGGAGTTAAAGGACTTGTGTTTTTATCACCCAAGATAAATGCACTATTAGTCTATCATATATTTGCCAAAACAACCGGTCAGTCTTGCAGTATGATAGAGTTAGCCTGCCCAGATCATAGGCGAGTGCCTTTTAAAAAAAAAAAAAGGAAGAAGTAGTAAATACCAAAGTTTAGTAAAAGGCTTTGTTAAAACTTGCAACAAACTCAGGTGCACTCAACTTATTTTTGGAGTGGGTGGAAATGGAATAGAGAATAAAGTGCCATGCATGGCATACTGATCAGACTTCCTTATCAAAGGCTTCCACTTATGGGAAACTCCTAATGAATTTAGCTGGAAGTGATAAAAATTCTGTAGTTTTAACCATCTTTTAGAATTTAGCAGTGAAATATATGCCTTCTGTAGATTCTATATGATGGTTACAAAAAAAAAAAAACTATTCAATTACACAGGACTTCAGAGTGATCACAAAATAATTTTGTTAAATTTCCATTGAACTTTATTAGTTTCATCACTATTAAATTCCAAAGGACATTTATCTAATGAGTCCTATTACCAAGCAATGCTCACATCCGGTAATGATCAAAGGTGCAACTGGGCCTGGCCTCTACATTGCATATTTGTCCACGTTGTGAAGTCTCAAGCTGGATGGAAAAGGAAGAAAAAATATCATGAGCATTTTAATCTTTTTATTTTTTATATTTTATTTTCCCTGACTTTTTTGTTGTTTTTGCAAAATTTAGAGATTTGAAAAAGTTGACCTGGTGTCTAGCTGGTGAAAAACACAGGGATTTTTTTCCCCCATAGAAAGGTACCATTTTTGCTATTTTTTCCTTCAGATTTCATTGCAGTTTCAAAAAAACATAAACGAGCGCTAGTTTGCTCAAAAAGAGGTCAAGTGGTTGGGCCTTCAGAGAAACCCAGGCAAACTCCCTCAGTCCTTTGTCAAAGTCTCTAAATTTATAACATTTATATGCTACTGCATGGGAAACAAATACATTGGAAAAAAAAGTTAATTTGCTGGATTGATCTAGTTAGGAGCAAAGGTACAGAACCAGAGAATGTTTAACTAACATCATTTTTTGAAGCTATCAACCATTTAAATATTTACATCAGAGTGGCACATTGGTCTCTAGTGAGCTCTCTCTTGGTATCATAAAACAGAAATTGCTTGCCTGCTGAACTTCACATATGGCAGCAAAATACTAATGCAGGTTCAGAGGTTGCCTACTAGATTTGAGGGTGATATCATTTTACTTATCCGATGTTAAAGGAAGAACTGGGTTTGTTCATAAAACTGAATAGCAACTTTAACTGTGGAGCGCCCTATGCCTTTTCATAATAATAATTCAGGGACACGGAGTTATTCTGTTCATCTATAATAATGCAGGAACTCATTTTAAATCACAGAAAACCAGACAGATCTGAGTGCAATAGATTTAGCAACCTTAACTGCACATCATTGAAAGGGTAATTTTCTTCTATCAGACCTCTACATTGACTTTTGACCTTAACTTGACAATGAGTTGGTCACTCTGTATGCATCTGCTATTAGACTAGAACACTCTTAGATTATTAGTGGTTGAAATTTGTACTATATGCCATTCAAATGAGTCTTTTCCTTACATTTCCAATAAGATGCATATTTGACCTCTGACTTATGCTCTGGCCTTTATTTGAAAGGATGCCTCTGTAATTTGCAATGATGGAAATTTCCTCGGAGTAGGTTATCACACGGGAGAGTAGATACGGGATAAATTAATTTTAAAGGAAAAAGAGATTATCAATAAAACTGAAGTACCATGTTTCAACATGTTTGATTTTACTAGGCAATGTTTCAATATAATCATTTCATCCGGAGTGTGTTGGGTGGAATAAAAGAGGTAAAAACTACTATATAAAATTCTAATGAATACAAAGACCTTGAAGAGTCAGTGGTTCTGCAAGCCAAATGCTTATCTCGTTGATGGAATATGCATGAATAAAATGGTTAGCAGCTAAAATGCAGTGACACAATAATCTTCACCTGTAATTCTATTTCTCCTTCTTCTGATTATTGTCTGATATTTTTGTTTATCACTGAATCATACTCCAGTCTCTTCATCTGCAGCCTGTTGGAGGAGGAAGAAAACTCATCTTCAAGCCTGAAGAACACAAAAGACCATGAGAATAAATTTAAAAATGTTTCTCTGCCACTTTTTAAAGCTGATAATAAGCTGGTCATGATAATTATTTGTTGCTCTGTTTTCAACAAACTGCTGTCTTTGATACTGTCTCTTAAAGGAAATGAAAATACGTGCTTTCTGCAATTATTAAATATTTTTGCAGGGCTCAAATGATCATACCTTGTTTAAATTATTGAGTTCGTGCTTATCACAAGGAAATCAAGCACAGGAATGTGTGGGCATGCATGAGCTCTATCCTCAGCAATATCTTCTTAATATTGTGTGGGAAAATGTTCTGAAACAGGTGGAGATCATTGCTGGTTCTTATGTAAGATATAAGCACAGAATTGGTGGGAAACATCTGGAAGCAGAGTAAAAAATAACAGGAGAGAAAAATACACATATGAGAAATTCAAATAATTGCAGTCGCAAAGCAAACTTATTTCTTTATTAAACTTAAATTTGTATAGAAGAAAATAAAGGACTCATTTTCCTAAACAGGTAGAAATTTTGGAAGGTAAACATTTTCACATCTTACCATTAAACTGCAATGAGTTCCTTATGTGTGATTCAAGCTCAGCTGAACAAGATCATTAACTGGAGCCCCTGACTGATTCCTGTATTTTTTTTCCATGAGAGCCTTAACACACCGCAAGCTTAGAGTAAAGTTGTAAATTCAAGCCATTGAAGGAACGTAAGTGGGTCCAGACTTGGTAACCAAAGGGGAACTATTATTCTAATGGTAAGCCTCATAGTGTAACATTAATGACTAGCCTCAGTTCAATCTGAAGCAGCTATTTAGAGAGGTCTCTGCAACTCCTTACCCTCAATTGTCAGATCTCCTTGCTTCAGCTCTGAAGCTGGTGGATGTTTTGTTTATAAAAAGCACAGTATGTCGACCTAAGGTTTCCTTCCATAAAGTACATTTCCATGCCATTCTTAGAGAGTTTACCTTAGTCAATGTAAGCGTTTAAAAAACAAAACAAAAAAAGAAAGAAAACAGTATTTAAACCTCACTTGCTAATGAGGCTATGATTATTTTTTTTTGGGGAGCCCAGAACTATGAGTGACCTTATTATACCTCTGCCTATCTATCAGCATCACCCTATTATTAGCCCACCAATCAATCTCATCCAAAGCTCTTCCAGCTTTTACTTTGCCTTGAAGGTAACTCTTGATGAACCCTAGTCCCTGGCCCATCTGGAAGAACATTTCTTTACAGTATACACCCCTTGTCATTGAACACTCACAGAAATTGCCGAGCTTGCTGTCTCCAGAGGGACAGGATTCACACCAGCCTGTTAGAGCAACAAGTTAGTACTCGTTATTATTACCGCACTGAGAAGAACTTGTAGTAAAACCAAGAATAAGTGTACTAATAAAAAGCCAGAGATTCAAGTGGTCCTAAGCTAAGCTAACAGAAACAGAAATGGGTACAAATAATAAAAAGATAACTTGCTTCTACAAGACTAAAATATAATTCTAACCAGTTAATCTTACTTAAAACAGCCTTTCACCTAAAACTTTTCTGTAGAGCTTGTTGATATTTAGTCATATCAGGATCCACATTTTCATTATTCCCCTATGCTCTGCAAGGGCTTTTTTCAGGAAATGGATAAACATCAAGTCTTTTCCACTTCTTCTTACCGTCCAGTAAACCTTTGAAATTTATTCTTTGAAGCGTACCCTCAGACCGAGTTTCTTTCCTCTGTTGTTTCTTCTTCAGGATATAGATGCTACGCTGTCTATGTTGTTGTTTTTTTAATTTGCTTTTCTGGTTACCTCACTATGCAAATATAATGAATATTATGCACACTCTGCTTGGGCAACTCTGCTTAATTTATATTACAGACAAGAAGATAACTACCTCACCCCCTGTCTGAAAGAAAGCAACTTTTTCCCCTTTATTTGGTTATACACTTTGAAGCATAATATCGGTAAATATTCATAATTTCTCCTATAGTGATAATACATATATTTCACCATGATATTAATGACTGGTGTGGTATAAGTTTTCATATGATACCTTACCCAACATTCTTTATGAATGTATCCCAATGGGTTAGGTGAAGTGAGTTTGTGAAGCCTGATAGGAGTTGCTGTTATATGACAGTGAAGTCCTTGCCAGTCGGCATTGAGGGCCCGTTTAGGGTCACAAAGTCTTCAAGACAAAATTAGATAAAGCGACTTTGTGGAAGTAGATAAAGCGATGGACATGATATACCTTGGCTTTGGCAGAGCTTTTGATATGGTCTCCCACAGAATTTTTGTAGCAAGTTAAAGAACTGAGGCTGGCACAAATGGAATATAAGGGAGATAGAAAGCTGGCTAGATCATTAAGTTTGGTATCTAATTGATAGCCAGCATCAAGTGGAGTACTGCAAAAGTCAGTCCTTGTTCAACATCTTCATTAATGACTTGGAAGATGGAGTGGATTTCACTCTCAGCAGTTTTACAGATGACACTAAGCTGGGGGGAATGTCAGATACATTGGAGTGTGTGGCTAGGATATAGAGTGATCTAGACAAATTGAAGGACTGGGCCAGAAGAAATTTTATGAGCTTTCAGCAAGGACAAGTGCAGAATCCTGGACTTTGGATGGAAGAATCCCATGCCCTGCTACAGACTGGGGACTGACTGGCTAAGCAGCAGATTTTCAGAAAAGGGCCTGGGGGTATAGGAAGCTGGATTAGAGTCAACCGAGTCAAGAAGGCATGTTGGGATGCATTTGTAGGAGCATTGCTAGGAGGTCAAGAGAAGTGCGTGTTACCCAATATTTGACACTGGTGAGGCCACATTTAGAACATTGTTTTCCGTTTTGGGCTCTCCACTATAGGAAGGATAGGGAAAAAAACTGAAGAGAGTCCAGCAGAGGGCAACAAAAATTATTAAGTGTCTGGAGTACATGACTTATGAGGAGAGACTGAGGGAACTGGGCTTATTTAATCTGCAGAAAAGAAGAGTGAAGGTAGATTTGATCTCAGCCTTCAACTCCTGAAGTGGGGTTCCAAAGAGGATGGAGCTAGGCTGTTAACTGTTGTGGTAGATGTCAGAACAAGGAACAATGGGCTCAAACTGCAGTGGGGAAGATCTAAGTTGGGTATTGGGAAAAGCTTTTTTTACTAGGGAGGTGGTGGAAACACCGGAATCGGTTAGCTAGGCAGATGATGGAATCTTCATCCTTAGAAGCTTTTAAGGCATGGCTCGCCAAATCCCTCGCTGCAATGATTTAGTTGGTGTTGGATGTGATTTGAATAGTGGATTGGACTAAATTACTTCCTGAATTCACTACCAAGCCTAATCCTCTATGATTCTATGATGCATTAAAAGTTTAAATTCCTGCACCGAGGCTGAAGCAAACAGAGGCTGGGAATGAAGAGAAATGAGGTAGGACAGCCTAATCACTAAGTATCTGCTTCCTATTTTGTTTTGTTTTGTTTTACTTTTTGCTTCTTCAAAGAATTCTAGCAGTGCCTTCTCTGAAGTGTGACTTACTTAGACCTGGGAGATATAGTATGTAAATATTCTCTCCAGTACTTAGTGCAAAGTGGCCCACTGATGCAAGCAATATTACCCAGCATCGCACACATGGGCTGGCCCAAACAGACCCTCAGGGAGTATTTAAGCTGCCATCCTTTCATCAGTGTATTTCAGACATGTTTCCGATGGGAGCTCCAGGATATAGTCATTACCAATCAGCCGAGGCTGAGGAATGACAAGTAGGAAGGAAAAAGTGATACTTCAAAAAGCAAACGCAAAGACATTTCACCATGGATATGCCACCAGTTCCCCTGCTGCTATGGAAGCGGTTGTAACTTCTGACAATGACGACGATGACGATGATGATGATGGTGATGATGAAGAAGAAGAGAGGTGTATAATATCTGTTCAAGATTCTTGGCTCCTGCACAGTGGAAAAAATTCTCTGAAGGCTAATCATATGGCAGCAGAGCAGCGCTTAGCTGATGTGCTGCTGTCTGAGATGTGATAGGCTGAGAGGTCCTGTGTAGTGCCAGTTAGACACTAAATTCTGCCTGGCTATTGAATAAGAAGCTAAAGGGCATTAACACAACTGCCGAGTGCAGAGATTGCCTCCCTCTTGTACCCTTTTGGGGACATAAGCCATCCTAAGGTAAATGGGTGAGAAGCAGAGGCATCTGCAGTGTAGAGTATGAAGCCACCATGTTTCCCTAAAGGATAATGCAGCGTCCCGTTCCTCAGACTTCCTAAAAGTATTTTGCCTTGGTATCTCCAAACTGACCTATGTAAGTCAATGCTTTCAAGACATAGTCCGGTTTTAAATTACTGCCCAAAAGGGCTGGATTGTGGAGCTCTTATTCACACTGGCAAGTAGCTATGCATGTGAGTAGTCCTTCTGAAACTACCGTGGGTATGAGAGCGAGTAAGCACTGTGAATTGTGTGGGGCAGGAGCTGCCATTTGTTCTGTGTTTGTACAGTGCCTGGTCCACAACTGTAGTTCCTAGGCACAGTGGTAATGCAAATAAATAATTATAGTTTAATAACAGGCACTTTACAATCTGGCCTTAAAGTGTTGCACCCAATGAATCATGGTACTGATTATAATCATTGTGGTACTTGGTTTCGTTAAGCAAAGGATTATTAATGTCTGAACTACAGCTTTGGAGGTATGAGGCTGAGGTTTGGGGGTCAGTAACAACACTTAGGGATTGGAAATGTTTTGATCAAGCAGTTAGCAACTGAAAGGTATGCTCAGCATCTCTGATTGCTTATGTTTGCCTGCAAGCCAGTTCCCCATAGCCTTATTAGAACTCTCATGAAATATGACACTCTTGATCCATGAAATTGAATTGCTGACTCTTATTTTATTTTTTAAAATATTTTTCTCCTTGGTGACACTGCTTAGTTACACAAATCCTTTATTTACGCAGAGAATGGAAGCGGCAGTGGAAATTTGCCTAATCTGCAAGTCTATGTCTACACTAGCAATTTAGGTCAACGTAAGTACCCTTAAATTGACCTAAATTACTCCCTGTCTACACCAGACTTTCATTAAGCCGACTTAAGAAATTCCTTAATTCCACTTAATGAAAGCTTAAATTGACTTAGTAAAAACCACCAATTAGGTTGATTTAAGCCTTAAGTCAACTCCTTAAGTTGACTTCAGGACGGTGTGGATGTGAAGTAACCCTTAAGTCGACTTTATTATGTCGATTTAAGGGTGGTTAGGTCTACTTAACAAAGTGGACTAAGTCGACTTAAAGTTAAGTCGACTTAGTCCACTTTATTTAAGTCAACATAATAAGGTCGGCTTTAAGTCGATTTAAAGTCAACCTTATTAAGTCGACTTAACAAAGTCGACATAACTTTTTGTAGTGTAATCATAGCCCAAGTGACTGCCAACCCCAGTCAGCTCATAGTGAGAGAGCAGTGTGGGCTTCAGACGTTCTCAGTCCTCAGCCTTCCTCCAGCAGTAAAAGTTCCAAAGCAGTGACAACTCGTGGGATAGGGACATTAGTACACAATTTGTCTGCATTGCAATCTAAGTTGTGATTGCAGCTTGGATGGACATACCTAGAGTGTAGTTAGCATAGCTAAAAACAGCAGTGAAAGCACCACAACCAGCTGTGCAAGCCTGACCATAAACCTGGTATATATTCAAGTTCCTAACCTGCACCAGGGTCTGTGCTGTTGTGTCTTCACTGTTATTTTTTAGACCCGCTAGCTAGATTATAACTAGCAGGGGTACGCCAGGCTGAGTTACAGTCCAATCTCTGATTACAGTGTAGACATATCTTATGACTTCAGATTCATCTCACATAAGGCAGGCCTACACTGAAAATGCTGTATCAATGCAGCTGTTCCTCTGTAGAGCTTTAGTGAAGATGCTCTATGCCAGCAGGAAAGAGCTCTCCCTTTGCCCTAGTTAACCCACGTCCCCGAAAGGCAGTACCTATGTAGGTGGATTTTTCATTATACTGATAGTAGTGTAGACCAGACCACAGACTCTAAACACTCATTGGATGATAATTCCATTCAGAATATTCAGATTATGCTTCCATTTAATCTAGCATCAAATGGTCTCTATCAGTTCTCCTTAGCCACTTTCAGATCTAACAGTCTTATATTGAGGGCTGCCTTAATTTTATTCTGGTTTTTAGAGTCTCCATTGACTTTAATCTCCTCCCAGAGAAAGAAACTCTATTCTGAAACCCCCAAGGGCTTTGCAAAATGAAGGAGGAAAAAGTTTTGTTTGCTGAGAGTTTTTACTCTGCTCCTTACTGTTCTAAAGAGAACCAGTATTGCAATCTTCAGATCTCATTTCCCACAGTTCCCAGAGTTCTAACTCCTATGGTTTATCATAGAATCATAGAATCATAGAATAATAGGGTTGGAAGGGACCTCACGAGGTCATCTAGTCCAACCCCCTGCTAAAAAGCAGGACCACTCCCCCTAAATTATCCCAGCCAGAGTTTTGTCTAACCGAGCCTTAAAAATCTCCAAAGATGAAGATTCTACCACCTCCCTAGATAGCCCATTCCAATGCTTCACCACCCTCCTAGTGAGAAAGCTTTTCCTAATATCCAACCTTGACCTCCCCAGCTGTAATTTGAAACCATTGCTCCTTGTTCTGTCCTCTGTTACCATCGAGAACAGCCTAGCTCCCTCCTCTTTGGAGCAACCCTTCAAGTAGTTGAAGGTTGCTATCAAATCTCCCCTCAGTCTTCTCTTCTGTAGACTAAATAAGCCTAGTTCCTTCAGTCTCTCCTCATAAGTCATGTTCCCCAGCCCCCTAATCATTTTTGTTGCCCTCCGCTGGACTCTTTCTAATTTGTCCACATCCTTTCTGTAGTGGGGAGCCCAAAACTGGACACAGTACTCCAGATGCGGCCTGACCAGTGTCGAATAGAGGGGAATTATCACATCCCTCGATCTGCTGGCAATACTCCTACTGATGCAGCCTAATATGCCATTGGCCTTTTTGGCAACAAGGGCACACTGTTGGCTCATATTCATCTTCCCGTCCACCATAACTCCCAGGTCCTTTTCTACAGCGCTGCTACTTAGCTGATCGGTCCCCAGCCTGTAGCAGTGCATGGGATTTTTCTGTCCTAAGTGCAGGACTTTGCACTTGTCTTTGTTGAACCTCATGAGGTTTCTTTTGGCCCAGTGTTCCAATTTGTCCAAGTCTCTCTGGATCCTGAGCAAAGGGTTTCACTGGAATCCAAAATAGGCTTTAAAACTACGTGAAAACATTGGGTTTGCTACACTCATCAAATAGGTATTTACAAAATTAGTCTAGAGAAGAGGCCAAAGATCAGAGGTTCAGGATGGGAGAGGAGAAACTTGCAGTTTTGTATACGAGTTCACACATCATGGTATCTTTATAAGAAATATATTATTGTTTATCATAACAGTTCTCATGATGACTGGCTGGAAAACAAGAATTCTGCAAACAGTTTCAAGGTTTCACCATTTCATTTACTTCTGAATTAAAAGAAAACTGACAACCTTTCAAAAAAAAAAGAAAAAGAAAAAGAACTCCTCCCTCCCCACCAAAAAACAGCCCAAAGAATGAGACACAGACAGACCCGCTCCAGAATAACCCAAAATCTGGTGTTTAGAGCTTTCACCTGAAATGTCGAAGACCCAGGCTCTAGTTTCTGCACTGAATCAGGAAGACCAAGCTATGGGTCTTCCATGTGTGAGAAAATGTTCTAGCCACTTGGCTATTGGCTACTCTGAGGAGGGCCCCCGCAACCAGAATTTTCCTCTTGTACCTGATACTCCTTACTTAACTGGAGTTTAACTTAACCAAACCCAATATTTTGCTGACAAATTAGCTAATTAAAAAAAAAAAGAGAAATGTTCTAAACCTTTTCCACACACAACCAGCTATTCAGTTCCACAGATGCCCCTCTCCCCCATTCCATATCCCTACCACTATGGATAAGGCAGGATTGGTAGGATTCCTTGACACTTCTTTCTGACCCCCAGGTTGAGCACCTCTATCTAAACAATAGTTCTGGATTACGAAATACATCCCTGAATGTTAGGAAGATCCTATATGAATTGCATACGTTAGTGCAAATCGGATACATAACCATCTATTTTTATTCACTGGGCTCAATTTAGCCTCTCCATTCCTTCATAATTTTGGTTCATTCATGGCTAATTTTGTTCCATTCTTATCTGTTAATGTATTTTTGTGTGTTTTCTCAATGGCAGAACTTCCAAGATGGCTACAAGATTCAATAGGAGGTCTATTCCTTCTGATGTATGCAGGGCTCCTATTCCACTTAACCAGAAAGTGAAGAAATAGAATCTTGGTCTCCTGTGTTGCAGTGTGGAGTGCTAACCATAGGACCCATAATTGAATTGCTATGGGTTAAACACTAAAAAGAAACATAATGTATATTGCTATAATTTTATTTTTGAAAGCATAGAAATTGAGGAGTTAGCTGGTACTAGAACACGTAGAAACATTTTAAAGGTATGTCTTTTGATATATAATCCATGCATTCTCCAAAAGGGCCTGCAGCAAAGTCAAGCAAAGTTAATGAGAGTGGCTATGTCTACACTTGTGTATTTAAGTCGACTTAGTGTGTCCACACTGAAAATTAAAGTCAACTTAAAGGGGAACTTACAAAGTTGATCTAAAGCGTCCACACTGGACACTCTAGATTGACTTTGTGGGGCTAGGGGGACCTACGGCAGGTCCACGGGGGCAAGGGAAGCAGCCCTTGCCCAATGCCAGGGGGCTCAGCCTTTGCCCCATTGTACCTAGGTACAATGGGGCAAAGGGGGACAGGGACCCTGGCAGGGCACAGGGGCAGGGTGGGCAGGACTCTGCCCTGCCATGTGGGGGGGGGCATGCCAGGCTCCCCCTGTGCCCCCCCTGGCAGGGAAGGCATTGGTATAGCCCTAAGTCGACTTAGGACTACCCCATGGCTACACTGGCTTAAGTCGACTCTAGGGAGTCAATTTAAGCCTTAGGTCTAGTGGAAAGGAGGTTTAATAAAGTCGACTTAATTTTAATTAAGCTGACTTTATTTTCCTTAAGTAGACTTAAGCAAGCTGCTTAAGTCGACTTAAGAAAACTGTAGTGTAGACGCAGGGTAAATTAAGTCAATTTAAGCAAGCTTAAATTAACTTAATTTACCAGTGTAGATGCAGCCAGTCATTCCAGTGGCTTCCCTGGGTTGTGGATCAGTCACCTGAAGTGTCTGCCGATAATGTGGTGTAGCCTAAGTATCATGCTTCAGAAGATCTCATAGGCTATGTCTACACTGGCAAGTTAGTTCGAATTAAGGAAGCTTAATTTGAACTAATTTAAGCCATGGCTACACTAGGCTTTCATTAGTTCAAATTAAGGGCTTCCTTAATTCGAACTAATAAATTTGAATATGCTATTGGAACTAAGGGTTATTCAAACTAATTAATTGCTTAGTTCCAACTAACCAGCCCATTGAACTCAATGCAATTCGCTAATTTGAACTAAGCAAGTGCCATGAATGGCACTTGCTTAGTTCAAACTAAATTTTGCTAGTTCGAATTAAGTTAATTCGTGCTAATTTTAGTTAATTTGAACTAACTAAAATTAGTTCGAATTAGTTCGTTCGAATTAACTAATTCAAACTAACTTTAGTAAGTGTAGACATAGCCATAGAAATCAAGATACAAGAGTTGTGGAAACCCTATCATCGAGGGTTTTGAGCCCCAGTTTCCCCTTCTGATAAATGGAAAAAATACTTGCCTAACTGGCTTTCATGAGTATGGTGAGGGTTCTATATTAATGGTTGCAAAAGTTTTGGGATCCTTAGACACTTGTAAAAGGCAAAATATTTCCATTAAAGATCCATTTCCATTGCTGAAAATTAAGATACCATGCAATTAATAAGCCAACAGCCACTTTATTTCATTGTAATAACATAAGCAGCTCTTTCTAAACCCATTCTCATTTGGCCTTTTGCTTGAAATAATAAACAAAATGGACAGCTGTCACCCAGATTTATGATACTGTTCATTTCAAACCATTTATTGAACACCTCTATAACTACTGGAGCCTAAAGAAAGTAAAAGTACTATTGACCTTAAGTAGTCTGTGTTCTAAACTCTGTTGAAATGCAGATACTGACTGGTAATGAAGGCTATGTATGAAGAATAGATGTATATGTCAAGAAAAGTTCTAACTCTATTTTTTTTTCCTGCATGGGGAATTTATCTTTTTCATTTATGCTCAATATCTTTTTTCACAACTCCATGGCTTCATTCCTGTTACAAGATATGTTGTTTCTAGCTATAAAGATGAGTAATGCTTTGAGAGAAATATTTGATTAAAAAACAGAATACAAACCATTTGCTGTCATTTTGGGGGGTTTAGACACAATTTGTACATTTTACATCTCCACCCAAACAAATGTTATTTTTCCCAAGAGGATGCTGCTTCAGGAATATATAAACAAGAGTTATTGTTTGGAGGAAATGTGTTGTTATATCTAAACACACACACAAAAGTTGTCTAACAAAAATCTATTTAATCTCCATATTATATGTACATCCAACTGTGAAGCAATTAATAAAACTACAAATGACGGCATCTATAAAAAACATAAGGAGCATTTGAAATTCTAATAGGCCAACAGAGGAAATTGAACTATAACTCCCATGAGGCATCAATTTCTTGGTCACATATCCAATAGACTAAGAAGGGTTTCGTTGGCTGTGGTAATGGCCTCTTTTATGTCATCACGGGTAGTGAGAGCACCTCCTTGAGATACGTGTTAAGACTTTTGCCTCCAATCTGGTCACCTTTAACTGACAACGATGATGGGGCTCTCTCACACTCCCTTTGCTACTTAGAGATTGTTCCTGACTCTTACTGAATAACTTTCTGTGGCAGAACTTCTACCCTTATCCATTTAGGATTTCTTCTTTTTTTAATAAGAACACAGGAAACGAAAAAAGACTAGATCTACGGAGACCTTACCATGGGTCTACATTCATTGACTTTAATGGGATTATTGGTATAAGTACTCATCCACAATAATGAAGCTAGCAAAATTTAAAACATTTTCCACCACAGTTTAAATTATATTAAACAGGAAGTTTGAGATACTGGCCATGATCAGTTTGCATGTGTGACGCAATACAACTTCACGTGGTTAACACACTCAGTGAAGGTCTAGTATGAAAGGTCCTGTATTGTTGATTTTGATTGTGGATTCTCCATCACTAGCAATTTTTAAATCACAATGGAATGGTTTTTGGAATGATAGTCTATAGAATAAACAGGAATCTTATCAGAGAAATTCTGTGGTCTGTGTTACGCAGGCACTTCTATAACTCTCTGTGGTCCTGTAGAGCTCCGCGTCACTGGTGGGCTCGGAGGGCGCCCCCTTGAGGTGTCTCAGGGGAATTAGCAGTGGCGGGTGCCCTTCTCGGCACAGAGTCAATTAGCTTCAGCCCCTCAGGCTGGGTGGGCACAAAGTCATTTGCCCCCAGCCCCTCAGGCAGGGCAGGGCAGGCACAGAGTCGATTGCCCCCAGCCCCTCAGGCAGGGCGAGGCCAG
>ML685885.1:6735037-6755434 GCA_007922175.1 Pelusios castaneus | reverse complement strand
TTGCCCCCAGCCCCTCAGGTGGAGCGGGGCCAGCAAGGCACAGAGTCAATTGCCCCCAGCCCCTCAGGCAGGGTGGGGCAGGCACAGAGTCAATTGCCCCCAGCCCCTCAGGTGGGGTGGGGCCGGCACAGAGTCACAAACCTCCTCGTCGGGTCGCTAGGGGTTTGAATGCTCCGGGTGGTTAGGGAGAAGGGTGAGGGTGGGGGACACAGGCCCACCCGTCTCCACTGAGTCCCAGCCCAGGGCCCTATCCAGTGGCAGAGTGGTCTGCCACTGGGGTCAGCGGGGCTCCCGCCGAAACACGCTGACCTCAGGCAGCTCCGCCACCCACTATGTGGCAGCCAGCCGCCCCTGAGCCACTTTCTCCCACCCTGGGGTTTGGGGTACCTGGATTCACAGAGTGTCCCTCCAGGTAGGTTGCTCGGGGATCCCAACCAGGCCCTATGTCCATAGGCAGTAGGTCTTGGCAGAGGGCAGCTCCTCCAGGTCATAGGGTCCAGCGGCTGGTGTCTGTTCCTCAGGATTTTCGGGGTCTTCAGCCAAGGGGAGTTCCTCGAGGTCACAGGGGATCAGCAGTTCCTCAGGTTCCTCCAGGGAGAGGGGCTCCGGGCTTGGTTCCCGGGGAAGCCAGGGAGGCTTTCTCCAGGCTCTAGGCTCAGGAATCCCCTCCCAGTCGCTGGGACCCGGTAGACTAGGTGGGCCGTATTGCCCTCCAGCCCAGGGCCCCCCTCCAGTCAAGCTCCAGCCTGGCCCAGTCCGTGGCCTCCAAGGCGGCACATCCTGCCTCCGTGGCTGCTCCAGTCCTACTGAGCTGCCTGGCTGGGCTTTTATACCTCCCCTTCCTGCCTGGGCCCCACCCCTCCACTTCCGGGGCTGAAGACCTGCAGTACTACTGTCTGGCCGGGGGGGCCATTCAGGCCTGTCCTCAGGCCCAGGCTCAGAGGAAGGCCAGGGTCCTTTGCTACAGGTCCCTTCTGGAATTAGAATCAAATTAGAAATCAGTCAAAAAATAACATGAAGCTCTAGGGCTATGTCTACACTTACCAAAGTTAGTTCGAATTAGTTAATTCGAACTAGCTAATTCAAACTTAATTCGAACTAGCATGGCCCCACTGGAATTTTAGTTCGAACTAAGCAAGTGCCATGCATGCATGGCACTTCCTTAGTTTGAATTAGTCAGTTGCATTAAGCTCAATGGGCCGGTTAGTTCGAACTAAGCAGTTAGTTCGAACTAACATGGCCACATTGACTTAATTTGAACTAACTAGTTTGAATTAAGGGTTAGTTCAAAAGGTATAATCAAATTTATTAGTTCAAATTAAGGAAGTCCTTAATTCAAACTAATGAAAGCCAAGTGTGGCCAAGGCTTAAGTTAGTTCGAATTAAGCTTCCTTAATTCAAACTAACTTGCCAGTGTAGACATAGCCTAGAAGAGGTGAAACTTTTCCATCTAGCCTCTTGAAGCTTTCCAGTACTATCTGTCTATTCTGTTCTCATTTAAACCAGCAAAAACTGGGAGTAATCCCATGGCAATCCACTGGTAAAGTAGGTTCTAAGCCAGAGCCTTTGTTTCTAGGGTGAACTGATCAGTGTGATGTCTAAAGCTTTGCACATTTTGACTGTTAGCTTAAAAGAGAAATTTTCTCTCCGGGACGTAGCTATGGACCTGGCCAACCCACTTTACCATCAAGCCCACCCACTCCACCCACCGCAGCGCCCGGCAGCAGCATGACCTTGACTGCCCGTGACTGCAGACATGGCCATGAGTGGTGGTGCTGTGGGCAGACAGGCGGGGGTGGACTGCCCTCTGCCTGCACTACCTGTCAGCTCCAGCCCTGGGCTGCCTCTTTCCTTCCTCCGGTTGCCTAGGAAGCTTCCAGTCACATCACTGGAAGTAGGACCAGCCAGGCCCACCCTGAAAACTCAGGGGTCTGGCCAGAAAATGGGGGGTGGCTATGCCCCCAATTCTCTCCTCTGTTCGCCTTGGATGATATTGATAGCTGCTGCTTTGATGGCATAACAAGGTATCAGGCAAGTGAGTGTTGCATTTTGTAGTGTACAAACAGCCTTTGGAGGTACTTCTGGTTGTTCAGGAGTGATCTTCATAGTTCTGTGGAGCAGTTGTCCAAAATGATCTATGTCACACATTTCTGAATCTCATCACTGTGCTCATCAATTCATTATTTCGATGGTCTGTAGTTGCTGTGGACAGTCAAAGTTGCAGAGAAGGATCCAGTTTTTCTTCTGTAATCTGGGCCAATCCCTCAAAAAGCACTGAATATAGGGAACCAATGCAGAAAGCCGGACAAGGGAGTTACAACCAATTGGCAGGCTAAGTCATTGAGTTGACAGCTATTGCATTGTGCTACATGCTGCTTCAGTCTATTTACTGGAGCTGCTCAGAGTCAGAATCTGTGTTCCTAGAAATAGCAGACTGCAATAGTCATACTTGATATGGATCACCATGGCTATTGCAGTCTCATAAGATAGAGGTGCCAGTTTCTTTGGAAGAGAGGATTTTAAGTGTTATGTCTATCGAAAAGCAGTGAAGAGCCCAGAAGGATGGCTAGGCTGCAGACTAGTAATGAGGTGAAATTCACCATTTTTTAAAACAATTTATACTACTGTTTATTCTTAGCTGTACAGAATTTAGCATCCCCAGTCTGTATCAGCACCTCATTGTGTTGAGTGCTATATACACACATTGTAAGAGGCAGTCCTATTCTGAAGCTCTAACAGTCTGAAAAGCAGGGTTGTTTTTTTTTTTTTTATGGTGCTTAGGGGTACTGAGTACTGACACCTTTTTTGTGATGGTACTCAAGGGTACTGAGTACCAGCACCTATGTTTCATGGTGATGAGGCCCTGGATCATGCCATCACCGCTGGCAGCCCCAGGTCCTTGGTCAAGTATCAGCACCTTAGGGTTTTTGGGTTTTTTTGTTTTTTTTAAGCACTGCTGAAAAGACAAAGGGGGAGAGAGAACACAGAGATGAAGATGTTTGTGCAAGGTCACGCAGCAGCTGAATGAAATGAGACTCATATCTCTTTACTGCTGGGCCAACCCCCTAGCAACTGAGCAAAACTGCTTCTCAATTTACAATTTACAAATATTTTTTTCTCACTTGATTAGAAACTTTTGTCAGTTGTTTGCTGCATGTTTTCCAGGGATACAGGGCAGCAGACCTTGATCAAGCTGCCTAAGAAGACCACCGACTCTATTCAGTGGCCGAGGCACCTGGCCAGGTTCATTGCTGACAACAGCGCAACAGATATATTTAATACAAGTGCCATTTGCTGTTCCTCAAGATCTGGTCCACTGAAAAAATCCCTGCTGACTTGTACAATGCTAACATCATCACCATATTCAAAAAAAGAAGATAGGGCCAACTGTGGCAATTGTCTCATTGTCTTCCTCTCCATTGCTGAGAGGAGTCTTGCTTGAATTGCCCACTCCCTCTTGCAGAGGAAGTATTACCAGAGTCTCCATGTGTGTTTTAGATCATCATGAGGTACCACCAACATGATTTTTATGGCTAGGCAGATCCAGGAAAAAATGTCAAGAGCAACACCAAGGACTGTGAATGGCCTTTATCGACCTTAAAAAAAGATTTTCAACTCTGTCAACTGTGAGTCTCTCTGTGGAAAATCATGTCAAAGTTTGGCTGTCCAATCAAATATATCACCACTGTAAGATTCCTCCCAATCATATTGAGGGTTTATCTGATCACCATATTGGGGTCAGGAAGGAATTTTCCCCCACAGCAGATTGGCAAAGGATCTGGGATTTTTCGCCTTCCTCTGTAGCATGAGGCATGACTCATGTGCTGGTACATGATGGTAATGCATCATGTGTGTGTGAGGTATGTATCATGATGGTATATATCTACTAATGTGGTATATACCATCATGTGCCACCAATGCACCTCTGCCATATACATGGGCCAAACTGGACTGTCCTTATGCAAAAGAATAATGGATATAAATCAGGCAGACATCAAGAATGGTAACATTCATAAACCAGTAGAAGAGCACTTCAAGCTCCCTGGACATTCAGTAACAGACATGAGAATGGTCATTCTTCAACAACAACAACAACAAAAATCTTCAAAAATAGACTTCAACATGAATCTGTAGAGGTGACATATGCAAACTTGACACTGTCAGACTGGATCGGAGTAGGGACTTGGAATGGCTAGTTCATTACAAAAAGTAATTGTCCCTCTTCACACATTTTCACCTTCTAATCAACTCCTTGTGAATGGGCCTCATCTACCCTAACTGATTTGACTTTGTTAGCACTCACCCTCCGCTTTATAATATTTCTCACCCATCCTTGCATGCTTATATATACACCTCCTAACTGTAGTTTCCACTACATGTATCTGACAAAGGGGGTTGTACCCCATGAAAGCTTAGACCCAAAGAAATTTGTTAGTCTTTAAGGTGCAACAGGACTCTCATTGTTTTTGCTGTACACAGAATAACATGGCTACCCCTCTGGGACATATAAATTAAAATCTGTGGATGAGATCATCCTCATCTCAAGGGATCCCCACTGCTGCTGACACATAATACATTTATGTCTGTGACAAAGGACCAGCTCAGGGAGTGGGACTTTTCGCTCCTCTCAAGCCATACTAAGAATTAAGGCGAGGCATCCCCACATTTGTAGACTGAGACAGACAGTCTGGGTTCAACAACGTATGAACTACCTTCTCTGTTTCATGAAATGTTTGTTACTGCCACTTGTACCTTTCTTCTGATGTTTCAGACAAAACACTCCTATCTTTCACTTCTGTGAAGCCATCTTATCATGTGGTAGTTTGGGGTGTTCTTAATGTAGCCTGCTGGAATGTATTTACATATTCAGTGTGTTTTAGTAATGCTAGCAATACTGGACGTGAGGTCATGTACCCAACAGTGAACTCTCATGGAAGCATCCGATTTGATTGATAGGGTCTCACTATTGCTCTTAGTATAATTTTTTGCTGCCTAAGGTAAAGGCCTCATGCCTTGTCCAGGTCTCATGCTCCAGACTCTCTGTTTCTCCTACATCATTACCTCAGCTTTTCCACATTCCACTTTGAACCATCTGTTCTTTATTCAAACTTCCTCCATGCTCTAGATCATCTGCGCTGTCTGAGTAATATACACAAGGACACTACCTTGCCTCTAACATAGAGATACAATACAACTTTGGATTGATGAGGGCCATGAACAAAAGATTATAGGGACAGTCATTTATACAAATCCATAGACATATGTTCCATACACATTGTGAGTGAACGTGACTGAATCTGACCCGTACAACTCATCAAAGAAGAAGAAAGAAAACAGTTTGTGGATACAGGGTTTTTGTTACATATGTGCATCAGGAAACAGTACATTTGGATAGCAAAAACAATGAGAGTCCTGTGGCACCTTATAGACTAACAGATTTCTTCGGGCATAAGCTTTCGTGCGCTATAACCCACTTTGTCAGATGCCGAAGTGGGTTATAGCCCACGAAAGCTTATGCACGAAGAAATTGCTTAGTCTATAAAGTGCCTCAGGACTCTCATTGTTTTTGCTGTACACAGACTAACACAGCTACCCCTCTGGAAATTTCTACCATGCAGTACATTTGAATAAAGTCGCTGTTGTTTCTTTTTTCTTTCCTTTCAGATTTAATGACAATTATTGCTTGGCTCTATTAGGTCTTTGTACAGGACTCCATTTTTCCTCTAGCAGCTTTAAGAAGTTCATTTATGTTCCCCCTCTTTCCCAGCACCAGTAAATTATTTTTTAAGAAAATGAAAATGCAATTAACTTGATCTATTTAATCTCTTACACATCTTAATTTAGTATGTTGCTGCTTTCTCAGAGCTGGTTTGACCGTTGCATAATAACCAGTGACCACAGTGTGTGATGAAGAGATAGTCAGAGGCATTCAGAGGAGAGATAAGCAAATCTTGTTGACTTCAAGGATTTGCAAAATTAGGTCAAACACCTTTTCCCTGTCCCCCATAATTTAATGTCTTTTAAGTTAAGGAAGATTTTTATTTTAAAAAGAAAACACATCTAGTTAAAGAGAAACAGATGTAAGTCATAAATTAGACGTATAGCTACTTGAAGCCTTCTTTACCCTGCGTTAATGTAAATGATAGTTGGATCATCTCTATTTTACACTCTGCTTATACTGTATGATTTCCCCTCCTCCCCAACCCCTTTTCACACTTCAGTGCAGATGGACAAGGAATGGATTTGATCCTAACCATGTTCTGCATAACTAATTTGTATCAGCATACATACTGAGCCAAATCAAGCACAGCAATAAGACTCATAGGCTATGTCTACACTTACTAAAATTAGTTTCTAATTTTAGTTAGTTCGAATTAATTTGAACTAGCAAAATTTAGTTTGAACTAAGCAAGTGCTATTCATGGCACTTGCTTAGTTAGAATTAGCGATTTGCATTGAATTCAATGGGCCAGTTAGCTGGAGCTAAGCAACTAGTTCGAACTAACATGGTCACATTGGTTAATTTGAACTAACTAGTTAGAATTAACTTTTACTTCGAATAGCCTATTCAAATTTATTAGTTCGAATTAAGGAAACCCTTAATTCGAACTAATTAAAGCCTAGTGTTGTCTAATCATTCTTAGTAGATGGATGGCTTGATACTGCGTTTCACTATCTGTCCTGGGTGTCCTGAAACGTAACAACGGTGACCAGTGATCCTGACACTTGATATTTGAAAATGGCTGCTAGTGCTTAGAACTGTTGCAAGATGATTGCTTAGGGGATATTTATCTTACAAATATCTCAAAAGTCAGAGAGGAGACGCTGTTGAGTAGGATTAAAAAATGCCTTCCTAACAATGCTGCCCTCATGATACAGCTGGCCAAAGGAAATGGGACTGAGAATTATTCTGAGAAATTATTCTGAGAAATATTCCAGACTGGTGATGTTGACCATCATTACCAGAACAAGAATAAGAGTGAAACCTGAGTGAAAGTGAAACCACATTTCTCCCCAGAAGGGAAGGATGGTCTTAAATTCAGTTTTGATCCTGGACTTAAGCATGTGCGTAAGTCTGGTTAGAATCAGAGGCAAAAGTTTACAGCTGCAAAGTTCTCTGCTTGTTATTTCTCCCTTGGGGGAACCTGGATCAATGTGTTCAGACTGGCCCCTGCAGCAGTGAGTTAAGAACTGAAATAGAGCCTTAACTCCGAATTGGCAGATGTCGGAGGTTACACAGGGTCTTTTCTGCGGCTTTCACAGATTTTGATTTAGAATCATTTTGGAAAATATCAGGGTGTAACAAAGTTTTGTGACTCCATTCAGATCACCTTGGAAACAGGGTTTTACTCCAGGTGGATACATCAATGTAGATAAAATAAAGCCCTTGCTTCCACGCCCTGCCTCAATCACAGGGAACCTTACCCCCCACACCCAGATAAATAAACAAATAAACAAACTTTTACTGGGCCTTGGTAGAGATTTGAAAGGTCTGGCAAAAACCAGAAGTGTAAATGTGACCTATTCTGAGAAGTCAGGATCAAGGAGAACCAATAACCTCATGACAGAGGCTCTTCTCGTGGAAATTTGTAATGAGTTTTGCAGACCCAAGCAAATGAAGGCTCAAACTTATGAGGTCTGAACATCACCTGATTTGGGACCGGAGGCCCTAAAACTGGTATCGCAGGGGCTCATAGAGTTAGGGCCTCCTTAGCCATGTTAAGCACTGCTGTACTCAGGCAAGACGCTCTGTTACAGTGAGATTATAGTACAGAATTGGGAAGCAGGAAATCTGTTCCTCAGTCCACCAATTGCTTCAGCAGAGGAAAAGCCCTGCACCAGAACAGAGCCCCACTGTGGTTAACATGCCTTCTGGCAGGCACATGACTCCATGCATGTGGAGGTAGCTCTGTTATTAGGACCTCAGAGTATATTCCCAGCTTTGAAACTGGCTTGCCATGTGAACTTATGCAACTCACTTCACTCTTCTGTGCGTCTATATCCTTACTGGTAAAATGCTGGTCTTGATATTTCACCACCTTTGCCAAGTGCTTTGAGACAGAGCCGGGTTATCACAGGGACTTTACGGCTGAAGCCCTAAGCCCCGGTCAAAAGGGAGCCCCAGGCTCTAGCCCCTAAAACTCCTATCCGCCTCCCACTCGGCACCGGCAGGGCTGGAGCACCGAGAGAACTCCTGCCCTGCTAGCACTGGGGGGGCAAGGCCCTGAAGCCAGAGGCCAGGCTCTGCACTTCCACCCCATCTTTGCTGGTCTGCTCCAGGGGTGGAGCCAGTGCCTGTTCCTCTGCCCAGAGGAGTGGGGCTGGCTGGCTCATGGAACGGCCTCTGCTCCAGCATGGCCTTCCATGGCCCGTGGCACTGGGGGGCTGCAATGGGGGCTGTCTGCACACCAACCAGCCCTACCCCCACCCCTGAGGACAGACTGGCTGGAGTGGGGCTGGGGTGTGAGCACCCTTTGGCCCCATAGCCTGCCCCCTGACTCCCCCCCCCAGTGAAAGGGTTCCATGCTGTGGGTGAGGACCCTGCCAGGGGAGAGAGCCCCAGATGGGAGGGGCCCATAGTGGGGAGCAGCCCAGGGCTCCGAGGCCATTTAATCTGGCCCTGCTTTGAGATCCTGAATGACGCTTGTTATTAAAAGTGGTAGCACAATTTCTGACCCAGTAGGGCAGCTTGAATGAGTAAAGCATTGCAGAATGGTGCTGAGTGCTGAATCCCGACCACTCATCAGGTCTGCCTGTTAGCTGTTCATATATAATAGAAAGAGTGACAGACTCTTAGCAAGGGCACTTGTAGCAGACAGCGCTCTCATAAAGGCAATCCTATTTACAGCAGGCCTCGAGATGTTGCTTTGAGTTGAAAAGTTCACCTCCGACTGTTTTCCTTAGCTTGTCACCTTTTGTGCCATTTCCTCTGTGTGCAGCTCAAAGTCTTGAATTTTATTAGAAAGGAAATAGAAAGAATAAAGGGAAAATACAAACTGAAGCATAATCTTGAATACAGCAGGAGTCCTATCTCTTGGAGTTTAATGGCAGTGCAGTCTATGTCTCCTTGTCAAGGAGAAAAAGCCGTTCTTATAAACCTAATCTACAATATCACATATCCTTTGTATGTTTGTGCCTCTTATCCTCTGCTATCCATGGGCATTCAATCCTAACTTAATTAAGTTGGCAAGCAGCAGTACTGAAATGTGGCACAGTCAGTGTCTGTTATGTTCACAAACTGGTATCAAGATGCTTTAGCTGCCTACATTTACTTTGATCTTCGTGACACAATAAATCTAGTCTGCTGCCCAATGATGCTTGGTTCTGCATGAGTGTTTTCCTAAAAAATGGGCAAATGGAATTCTTACTGTAAAATTAAAAGCCATCCCTGATCCCTAAACTTGAAATGAACTATGAACCTTACTTTTTCCCATTTGTTCTGGTGAAGTAAGGGTTTGGTTGCTCTGTGTGTGTGTGTGTGTGCGTGCGTGCGTGCACGTGTGTGTGTGTGTGAGAGAGAGAGAGAGGTGCTTCATATAAGAACAGAAATTTCTGGCAATGAAGAGGCACAAGAGATTGATATGAAGCATCTATGGTTACACTGTTTGGCATTTATGTACCCATATATGACCAAGTTCTGGTTCCAGTAAGATGGCTGTAAATACAGATAAGAATTAGATTCATTATATTTTGGTAGTGGTACATAAATAATACATTTCTGTGGCCTGCCTGCCTGGGATCTTAATTAGCAAAACAGAAGAGATAAACTGACCCTTTGTTTTAGATTTGAATAATTATCAGTAAATACTCAACTTTTGTCGTGTTTTTCACATAGATGCCCAGTGGTGCCAGCCAGCTGGCAAAGAGTTCACAATTCAGTGTCAGCAATTCCTGACAGGCTTTCCAGACTGACTGCACCCAATACATTGTTTTCAGGTAAATAATGTCTTGTCAGGTATCAAATAAAAGCTTATGGCACATAATCTTTGCAAGATGTATGTGTGGCTATTATATAAGGAGTTGTCTGTAAACACTAGTTTTAGGCTCAGTATAACAAGGCTGCCTGACAAAGCATGTTTGTTCACTTCTCCACGTCTCTGACGTAAATTAAGCAGAGTAAACCACACACAATTGGAGCTACATTTGCATTCCAGATACATTTGCACTGGAGCCAGCATACCAGGAAAGGAACCACAGGGTGCATCTACACTTACAAATTAAGTCGACTTAAGCTTGCTTAAGTCGACTTAATTTACTCTACGTCTACACTACACTTTCCTTAAATCGACTTAAGCAGCTGCTTAAGTCGACTTAAGGAAAAATTAAGTCGACTTTATAAAACCTCATTTTAAATCAAGTTTGCTGGCTAAGTCGACTTTAGAAAATCGACTTAGCCAGTTTGGACGTGGATTAGCCCTAAGTCGACTTTAAGTCGACTTAGGGGGCTCCAGGGCTTCCCCACTGCCCTCCCTGCCAGGGTGGCTGGCACAACCTCAGCCTGGCGTGCCCCCCCAAAGGGCAGAGCAGAGCCCTGGACACCCCGTCCCTATGCCCTGCCAGGGTCCCTGTCCCCCTTTGCCCCAAAGACTGAGCCCCCTGGCACTTGGCAAGGGGTGCCCCCCCTGCCATCATGGACCTGTCCCAGGTCCACCTAGCCCCTACAAGTTGACCTAGGCATCCAGTGTGGACACTCTAGGTCAATTGTGTAGGGTCCCCTCTAAGTCAACTTAAAATTTGAGTGTGGACATGCTAAGTCGACCTAAATTAACAAGTGTAGACATAGCCATTGTGGCGAGGTCATCCAGACTCTGGGGTCAAAACAATGAGGTTTGAGGAATATAAGGAGAAGCAAAAAGCCACTGTGGTACCCATTTATTGAGGAAACCCCTTCAAGAGTTTTAGGTGTTTATGAAAAGTTGGAGCCTGGTTTTGACTGAAAACCAACAGGTCCATCAAAGACTGAATCCTTGGGAGAAAATCTACTTCATTAAATAGAGAAGGTAACCATTGATAGGTTGGTAGACCTAGGATTGCATTTTATGTTTTGTGCTATATGTCTAGTCATTTCTGATCCCACTCATTGTCCTTACTCCTTACTTCTTAAATCACAACCTGTGAGAATACACTGCTAATTTATTGCACTATGAATGTATTTCAGGGCTGTAATATTATAAAGGTTCTGTTCCCGAGTTATGCCAGTGCCCAATGACAGCAGTTAGATATCGTAGGGAGCACGTCAGGAACTCAGAGGTTGATGCGTATCTATCACTAGCCTGCACAGAACAACCAAGGTCTGCAGGGACCTGGCAGTCAATGCTTGTGAGTGTTTATCAGAGGATGGAGACGGATGGCAGGAGAGTGATCACTTGATCATTGCCTGTTAGGTTCACTCCCTCTGGGGCACCTGGGCACTGGCCACTGTCGGTAGACAGATACTGGGCTAGATGGACCTCTGGTCTGACCCAGTACGGCCTTTCTTATGTTCTTATGTTCTTATGGGACTGAGAGGGGAGCATCTGTGGTGGGTTCAAAATAATAATAATGCTTTGCCCTAAACAGATGGTTGAAAAATTCTCATCACACTTATTCCCATGTTTCATTTTTGGACTATGGAGTTTAGATTGGGCTCGTTTACCCACTTCTTCTTTTACAACTACTCCATTGATCTATCACAACTTAGCCTTTTGTCCTAACCACCAGAAGACAGAGTCGGTCTTGATTTTCAGACGTCAAATTGTCATTCCAAAGTGCAGTGCTAGCAATTTTTGAAACACCAAAATTCCAATGAAATAAAATAGTTGTTTTCTGGCCAGCCCTAGTGATGGACAACACCGGACTTATTCTCTTGACATGCCTCATGGATTTTAAAACAAGAATGCTAATCTTACGTGCCTCCCTAAATAGCACCAACCTGCAGAGATTGACATACTTCTATTGTAGGGTATTCCAAAGTGTTTATAATGTTACACATAACCCCAGCATATGGCTGTTTTAAATCAATGGAAAGATTGCTTTTGACTTTGGTGGGTGCTGTCTGAGTCACAAAAGGTCAGATGTTGATTCATTGATTTACATAGAATAGTACCTTACTGCATGAGCAGTGAGAGCCACTTCGTTGGACCAGCTGTACTAATCAATTAGAATATCAGAGCGAGGTCCACAGAGGGATTTTACAGAGGATTTCACTGTTCAGCCTTTCATCAAATCTGAACCCTCAAACAGAACTAAAAGCGGAGTCTTCGACCCCAGATTCTCATTTCCTTGATATAACCACTGAGCAACACAGTCTTTTTAGTTTATAGCTCTGTCCTTGGCACACGCGGGTATACACGCTTTAAAAACCAAAACGAAGGAAATCTTCATCCATTGTTTACATGATCGTGTCACTGTATTGCCGCAGAGGAGAAATTTGGTGTTATGGTGATGAAATCCAGCTGTCTCACCACTGCAAGTGATGCACGAGTAGCCATGGCAACACGTTATTTCCTTTCAGCAAATGCGGCTAATGGTGCTTTTAAGACTGAACATCAAAGCTGTAGCATATTGTTGAATTGCCTGTGAGCAAGTACCGGCTTCCAAGCAAAAAGGTCAGAACAATCAGTCTTAAGTGGACAATAATTCCTTTCCATAATGTGACCTTTTTTTTACTTTGGAATATGTTTCCAGATCAAAATGAAGTAAGGCACTGTAGAAACACTGTCCCTTTACTCTCAAGTGTCGCCTACTCGCTCTTGTCTGTTCTTTTGGCTGCATAAGCCTCTGCTTCTCTCCATAGTCTCATCAATGACCAATTGCTTCCTGTCCCCTCCAACTGAACTAGAGCTTAGTCACCTGCTTGGCTGCCTGGGAGGAAGCTGGGAGAAGGAAATTGCAGGTATGGGGCTGTTAAAGACAGCACTGGTTGAAAAATGTTTTGTCAAAGTGTTAAATAAGATGTAGACATTCTTATTCTTGTTTTATTATCATTAATTTGTATAAGCATTATTCTGACAAAGGCTTTATGGTGATTTTTTTGTTTTCTTTTGTTCTGTAAACCCAAAGGAAAAAAATCAACCAACAAATAAATAGTGGCTAGTATTTACTTACTATCCCTGTTGATTTCCAAATGGCTCTCCCAGGTCCACCTAGCCCCTAGATGTTGACCTAGGCATCCAGTGTGGATGCTCTAGGTCGACTTTGTAAGTTCCCCCCTAAGTAGACTTAAAATTTAGGTGTGGACATGCTAAGTCCACTTAGTTAAAGTCGACCTAAATTAACAAGTGTAGACATAGCCCTAGATAGGCCATGGATCTGATCCAGCATTGCAGTTCCTATTTTCCTATCAATGTTCTATAGGTAACAATCCTGCCATAGCCAGAGCATGGGGTGGTCTCGATCAGTGGTTCTCAACCTTTTTGTAGGTTGCAACATGAGTGGCGCTGTGCATGACTCTGAAGGACACACCAGCCCTACCCCCAGCTTTCCATGGCATAATTACCACTGTGTGGGGACACAGTAATCTGTCTCCACACAGTGGTTGAGAACCACTGCTTTGGAAGATAGGACTAAAACTCAAAATAATCTGGACAAAGTGGAGAAATGGTCTGAACTAAATAGGATGAAATTCAGTAAGGACATATTCAAAGAACTCCACTCATGAGAGAACAATCAGTTGTATATATCCAAAATGGTAAATGACTGTCAAGGAAGGGGTACTGTGGAGAGAAATCTGGGGGTCATAATGGGTCATTAGCTAAATATGAGCCAGCAGTGTAACACTGTTGCAAAAGAAAAAAAAGGGGAAACATCATTCTGGGATGTATTAGTAGGCATTTGTAAACAAGACACAAGAAATAATTCTTCTGCTCTATGCCACACCGATACAGCTGAGGTATTGTGTCCAATTCTGGGTGCCACATTTCAGGAAAGATGTGGATACATTGGAGAAAATTCTGAAAAGAGCAACAAAATCATTAAAGGGCTAGAAAACATAATCTATGAGGAAAGATTGAAAAAAATTGTTTTGTTTTTTGTTTTTAGTCTGGAGAAAAGTGTGTGTGTGTGTGGGGGGGACATAACAGTTTTTGAGTACATAAAAAGTTATTACAAGATGGATTGGGGAGTGGGGGGAAGTTCTCTTTAACATTTGAGGATAGAACAGGAAGCGGTGGGTTTAAACCACAGCACAGAAGGTTTAAGTTGGACATTAGGAAAAAAAAAACGTACTAACTGTCCCAGTAGTTAAGTACTGGAATAAATTGTCTAGGGTGGTGCTGTAATCTCCGTCACTGGAGGTTTTTGAGATCAGTTAGACAATTACCTCTTAGGAATAGTTTATTCGCTATTTCTTCTTTCTCTTGTCATCCTATGAAATCCTCCATGATGTGTTCGCCATCTGGGCCAAACTAGGAATATGGGGGGAGGGGCATCAGGGGGAAAAAAAACAAAATAATAAATTGGACATGAATCTAAACCTCAATGTGAACATCACTGAACTAAGAGAAGTCTGAAACCCAGATCAAAATGATTCCGCTCTTGTTTAGATAATGTCAGAGAAAAATTCTTGATAACAAAATCTTTTAGTGCCATAGTCTCCCAAGAATAGTGTCCCAACCCCAGGGATTGGAATATTTCAAACTACACCACAAAAAGCACTGGAGAATATGCTATAGGGAGAAACCTTGCATTGGTTTTCGGGGGGTTGGAGAAGACAAACTAACAGATTTTTCCATCCTTTTCTTAAATATTCACAGTGTTTCTGAATTCTCCTTTTAGAATTCTTTTGCCCAATTTTGTCCAATGAGCTCTCTAAACTTCACTCTTCAAAGCCCCAATTCAGCAAAGCATTTAAGCACATGCTGACTAATTCAATTAGTTTGTTCTTTGACCAGAGGAGATGAACAGACGATTGATTTTCTGAAGGATAATATTTCACATTGCTGTGTCACCGAACCTGTTAATAACCGTCTCGTGTTCCATTTGAACTATTTAACCAATCTTTTTCAGGAACAGCAAATTATATACCTAGAAGTGAAATCAATTCATCTTTGCAAAAGCTTTCATTCCATGCAAATCAAGTGCTATGGAGCAATGCTTAAAATTGTGGCCATTTTGTCCTCACAGGGGTCGATAACCTCCAATAATTATGCATTTGTATTGCTGTTTGTCTGCTTTTCATTTAAGGAAAGAAGCGTAATTAAAATTCTGAAAGTAATCTGCTCATTATGGAGGAACAGATACTGAGCCCAGGATCTGAAATTCAAAACAAAATCAATACTTTTCCAGAACATTTAAACATCTCAGGTAATATCACAGTACCCAAGAAATTTCTGCCATGTTCAAAATTCTAATTAGAGATGCAACAGGAATAAGGAATGTGTTTCATCATTACTCAGTCTGTAATTGACCCCTTTTACTCAGACAAAGCTATTGATCATACATGCATGTTTATTATGCCTTTTCCCCCCTGCTCACAAACGTGAGAAATGAATACTAGGATGGATAGAACATTTTCATTCTCTGTCAAGTATGAGATGTACTCAAGGTGACAGGCAGATAAAAGAAAAGCAAAGAAATTGAAGGGTTTTGTTTAGGTAGGACTGAGCTATAGATGATTTCTATTTCCTAAAATACCCTCTTCATATTCATCAAGGGAGTTGGGCCTCAGTGATGTAATTAACATTGTAAAAGCTTTAGATTTGCTGAGTTCATAACATCCACTGATACTTAATCAAATTTAATTCATGGGCCAGTTCAGAGGCAAATTCTGGAACACTTATTTATGTGGAGTGATACCTCACTCCACTAGCAGTCTCAGTGTCTTCAAGGGGAACAATTCAGGGAATAAGGTACTTTAAACATAACTAAAGGTCCTAGGATCTGGCCTTCTGTGTTTTCTTTGAGGTAGTCTCCGTGCATTTGTGCACATGGGATGCATCTTTAGTGCCAATGAGCCCTCAGATTGTCTGAATATCTGTAGATAAGAACCATGAAACAACACCCAGATTGGGCAGGTCATTTTCTGGTTGTCTGGAGCTGTGAAAATCAAGACATTAATTAATAGAGTCTATTATTTTTTAAAAAGTCAATTACCACCGTCATGTGTGTGTGAATCTTTTCATTTCAAAGTGGCATTTCTGATGGCAACTACAGTTGGAGACTCTTTCCTTTTAATGTTTAAGGGCTGAAATCTTGCCACCATCTACTGCATTTATGTCCCAGTTTACTCCCTTCCTGAGGTTTGTCTTTGTGGTTAAAATTGTAACACCAAACATAAACATTACCTTAAGCTGATCCTGGTGAATGTTAATGGGACTCCTCGTGTGAGTAGTTTAGGTGAGAGAGGCTGTGTAAAATCAGACAGATGATTTATTGTATAGCCACATTTCACCTTTCTTCGCTTCAATGATCCTGTTTGTAGAATGGCTACGTTTATGAACATTTGTACACTGCTTTGACAGCTACAGTGGAAAAGTTGTATATAGACGCAAAGCAATACAGATCAACTCTGATTACCCAGCACCCTGTTATCTGAAATTTGTTAGAAGAAAGGATCAGGTTCACTCAAGAGAGGAATGGGTAGATGGTGTCTTTAATCGGATTACTTATTCCCTTTAAACATCTAACCTAGCGGGGAGTAGCCACATCCCGCCTGGACCCATATAAGTAAGTCCAGAATACAGAGTTCACAAGCTATAAATACATAAGGCAACTAGTGCATGAATAATATAACAGGTTATATCATGCCTAAATGCCTACATGGTTTTACTATCCTTAATATGCAGGTTACATGATTAGATTGTACTTAATGTACGGCATACAATTAGCCTGCCCTTGTTTATTGTTTATAAATTATTTGGCTACCAAAACAGTTCTGACCAATGAGATGTTAAAGGCTCCTTTGCCTTTTTTGATACCTTGCCTACATCAACTTGTTTATCAGAGAAAGGCCTTTCTTATTAAAGGCTTTTGGGTAGAGCCATTATAGTAAACTGCCTTCAGTTAACAGTAAACAGTATCCGCTTAACTTTTCTTTGTTAGTTGTATGTAGGTGCTTTCCAGCAAAGTGGTTTGTTTACATCTTAGGGTCTCAGCTTGTCATAACAAGTTTGATTTTAAGTACAGTGACCACCTACTCAGTTAATATAGTAACATAATTTCCCTACAAAATTCAGAAATGTCCCCCAAAATCAGAATTCTGAATTTCTAGAAGCCTGATATTCTGAAATTTCAGTATGTCCCCTGAGCCATTCAGATAATCAAGGTCCATCTGTATTATTAATAAGCAATTATCATTCTGGACCATCATCATTAATGGACAATCAAACAATGGACCACTCATGGTCGCTTCCAGCCCTACGTTTCTATGATTCTGTGTTTATGATTATGTAAGTGCCACCTGCCTAGCTTTAATCATATAACGCCTCTGGATAGGATGCATATTTTTGCTCTGTATTTGTATAGTATTTGGCACAGTGGGGTCTTGGGAGACAACTGGGGTTCTAAGGTGTTCTGGCAATACAAATACTAACTAATACTTAGATGGTTTCCAATACTATCTGTCAAGTTGCCTGGCCTGGTCACAAACATGGGTGCTAATCTCAGGGCAGACAAGTCACTAAGCCGGGCAACCCTCCCAAACTGACTGTATCTTCTAAAATTCACCAACCCTATTACAAGGGTGAACTCCTCAAACACTACAATAGTCTTAACATGAAGTCACAGACTGTGCCCTTGGGCTTTCTAGTCAATCTTGTCACCCAGGCAAGCCTGCCTTTGTGATAGAAGATCCCTTACTCCAAAACTGACAACATTCAGGCTCACTTACCCCAAGTCAATTGTACTGAAGATTTCAAACCAAAGACAATGTTTGCCGTCAAGCATATATCAAACTAACTAAAGATTTATTAACTAGGAGAAAAAGAATGAGAGTTATTTATACGATTAAGGCAGGA
The DNA here is from genome assembly GCA_007922175.1 of Pelusios castaneus. Classification (NCBI taxonomy): domain Eukaryota; kingdom Metazoa; phylum Chordata; order Testudines; family Pelomedusidae; genus Pelusios; species Pelusios castaneus. The sequence goes on along the minus strand of ML685885.1, from coordinate 6,737,501 downwards.
AAACTTACAAGCATACATGAGTTACAGTTTTAGGATTCAAAAAATAATAGAAGCCTCTGTAATGTGCAAGCTCCATATGACCTTCAGGATTAACACAAGCTAAGTAGCTTGGGAATCCATTGCATATGCTTAGAAATCATACCTTCTCCAAATTTAAGAAGCAAAGTGAATCTAATCCAAGGGTCAGCAGCCCCTTGCACACATATCAAATCTGGCACACAAGCTGAGCATGAGGGCACACGGCACCGCCCATGCTCCCCTGCTGGTCCTGCCCCCCAGCGCGGCTTGGCCCCTGCTTGCCGCAATTCCCTGCTGGCCCCTGCTGGCCCTGCCCCCTGCTGACCCGCCCTGCCGAGCTGACCTGCCCTCTTGCTGGCCATGGCCGGGGCTGGCTCTGTCCTACCTATAGCAGCACGGCTCTGGGCAGGCGGACCTGATCTGCTCCCCTCCCCTCCCGCAGCCCTGATGTCCAGCAGGAGGTGGGGCCAGCAGGGGCCAGCAGCCGCGTGCTGCTGCTGCCAACAGGAGCCGGCCCCGGGGCCAGGAACCGGAGGCCACCCACTGGCAGGTGCCAGCCCCAGCCGGCTGAGCACCCGAGGCTTGGCCTCACCCCCTTTTGGCCCAGTCCCGGCACATGGTTAAGGTGCGGTAGGCGATTCTGGCATGGGGGCCGACAAAGGTTGCCAACCCCTGATATAATCCCTTCAAACTCAAGGGACAAGTGTAATAACCTGTCTCCTCTTTATGTGTGTGTATGATGGGTGAAAGAGGGAGTAAACAAAGTCTTTGCCCTTTGATTCTTGTCTTATTTGGTTTCTCTGGGCCTTCCTGTGTGCCTGGTGGGCATTTTAATTAGTGCAGAGATCCCCACACTGTGGGAGGGTGCTCAGAGGAATGTTTAGGAATGGTGCAGCAGGGCCTGGGCCAGCCCTGCACAGGGTCAGGGAGGGAATGCCATCCAACCCTGCTCTGCCCCGAATTCTGGCTCCAATCCTGCCTCCCAGCTGCCGCCCAGCCCCCAGGCCTTGGCTTGGCCTTGGCCTCAGTCATGGCCTGAGCACCCAGCCCTAGCCTCAGCCACCAGGGCTGACCACAGTCTCTCTCCCAGCATTGGCCCTGGCTGCAGCCCCCCTGACTCTCCTCTGACTCCCCACTCTGGCTATGTCTACACTTGCACTTTTAAGTTGACTTAGTTAAGTCAACTTAGTGAATCTACACTTAAAATTAAAGTCGACTTAAAGGGGAACTTACAAAGTCGACCTAAAGCGTCCACATTGAATGCTCTAGGTCGAATTCTAGGGGCTAGGGAGACCTTGGGCAGGTCCACGGTGGTGGTGGGGGACCCCTTGTGTGCAATGGGGCAAAGGGGGACAGGGACCCTGGCAGGGCATGTGGGCAGGGTGTGATGCTGTCTGGATTTAGGGAAGCATTTATGATATTATTTTCTATCCATATATCCTAAATGCTATAATCCATAGGAGCTATGTCATGTTTGGTATCAATAGAAAAGTAGTAATTTTCTGGGAATTATTATATAGTTTATGTCTAGGAATTGTATTTGGATTAGAAGTTAGTTTAGTTAGGAATTTGGTATTATATCTGCACTTTAACTTGTGTGATTTTATGGAAATGTCTGAGAGAGGCATCTGTATCAAACCATTGTGTCCTTAATGTTTAGGAATGTACCAGGGACTAAACTGATGAGCCATTAAGGACATAAGGAATACACCCATTGTGTCCTTAATGGCTCATCAGTTTAGTCCCTGGGACCATTATCCCTGGTAAATTCCTAAACATTAAGGACACAATGGTTTGACTCACCCACCCAGCTCTCTCAGGTATTTCAATAAAATAACATAAGTTAAAGTACAGATAGAATACCCAGTTCCTAACTTCTAATCGAAATAGAATTCCTAGACATAAACTATATAATCATTCCCAGCAAATTACTACCTTTCTATTGATAGCAAACATGACATAGTTCCTATGGATTATAGAGCATTTATAAGATATCAATTGAAAATAATATCATAAATGCTTCCCTAAATCCAGACAGCATCACACACAGGGCTCTGCCCTGCCCTTTAGGGGGCATGCCAGGTTCCCTGTGCCCCCCCCCCCCGGCAGGGAGGGCAGTGGTGTAGTCCTGGGGTAGCCTTAAATCGACTTAGGGCTACCCCATGTCTACACTGGCTTAATTCAACTTTAGAAAGTCGAATTAAGCCTTAGGTCGAGTAAAAATTTTCATTAAGTCAACTTTATTTTCCTTAAGTCGACTTAAGCAAGCTGCTTAAGTCGACTGAAGCAAAGTGGAGTGTAGACGCAGGGCAAATTAAGTCGACTTAAACCAAGCTTAAGTCAACTTAATTTGCCAGTGTAGGTGCAGCCTCTGAGTCCCAGGTTGAGGGGTGGTGGTAGTGAGGGTCAAGGTAGAAGTAAAGGGTGACACAGAGTAACCACTGGG
>ML685885.1:6718204-6734637 GCA_007922175.1 Pelusios castaneus | reverse complement strand
CCCTGTGCCCCCCCCCCCCCGGCAGGGAGGGCAGTGGTGTAGTCCTGGGGTAGCCTTAAATCGACTTAGGGCTACCCCATGTCTACACTGGCTTAATTCAACTTTAGAAAGTCGAATTAAGCCTTAGGTCGAGTAAAAAGCAGGTTTAATAAAGTCAACTTAATTTTCATTGTCAACTTTATTTTCCTTAAGTTGACTTAAGCAAGCTGCTTAAGTCGACTTAAGCAAAGTGGAGTGTAGACGCAGGGCAAATTAAGTCGACTTAAACCAAGCTTAAGTCAACTTAATTTGCCAGTGTAGGTGCAGCCTCTGAGTCCCAGGTTGAGGGGTGGTGGTAGTGAGGGTCAAGGTAGAAGTAAAGGGTGACACAGAGTAACCACTGGGAAGAACTGAGTTAATAACTGCTCATGCGATAAATAAATCTGTTAGTCTTTAAAAGTGCCACAGGACTCTGTTGTCTTTCTACAATAGACTAACACGGCTACCCCTTTGGAATTTGCTTCTTTCCTGTTTGACTTACATCCGTACAGAGGTTTACACTATGAACACTCAGTCTAACTTCCTACCATGCAGATGTCGTAAGTGAGATCTATCCATGCCGCATCCTACAAGCATTTAATCAAGTCTAAACCCAAAACACATTTTTATAAATTTAACATGTGTGTTAACAACACTATCGCACCGGCGCAGGCCTTACCGAACACTGACAGCTATCCATTTGTCCGTGTTCAGGAAGGTCTCCGCTGGCATCTGGTTTCCCAGCCATGCGATCACAGTAGAGGTGGGATTTGAAAGGGATTAGCAGGAAGACAGGATACATTTGTTCAGGATATTAGGAGAAGGTATTCTGTTTATGAGAGACATCATGGAAGAAGACAGAAAGGTGCTTGTGGGCAGTGCTTTTTTTGTTTTAAAAAAAAGGTGTCGGTTCTCATATCTTGATAGTAAATTTGAAAAATCTTCTTCCTGCACCACCCCTCTTCTTCCCGCTACACACTCCTTTACCCTGATGACCCCACCCCACCACTGGGCAGCGGGGTTGGCAAAAAAGGAGCCAGTACTCCATATCCCTGAGTACCATCACAAAAAAAGAAAGCACTATTGGAGAAATGGAGATTAGATCTGCCATCACTACAAGGAAGACAGGATGGAGGTGAATATCATTCAAGGCTTTTTCTGTCCTAAATGTTACCTTTGCTAATAACAGGCAAAATAGATTTCTTTTTTAAGCTTGAAACTGGAGAATGATTTTTATGCAACAGCCCTCTGGAAAACATTTCCTGGTAATGGAAATAAGGCTAGTCAGTGGATACATTTTCTATTCGGTGAGGTTATGCTTTGAAAATTACCAAGTCTTTCAGGAGTAAGATAATGCACCGCATGTAGCCATTCAGGCTCTGTTAACCATTAAACTAAATAGAATACTATTTCATGCATGATTTCTTTCAGTTAGATGAAGAATGGAATAGTGGGTCTGAAAAGGTAATGGGTAAAAGTGGAAATAAAAAATCCTTTTGTTGGGTGGCATTTTCCTGTGACTTTAAATGCCTCATTAAGAGATCATTATAGATACCCCATTTTTGCAAGCTGAACATGGTAACAGACTATTCTGCCCTGGTGTTGATAACAACTGTTTGTCTCCCTCCCAATAAAAAGGAAGTGATTAAGACTTGCAGCTAGTGACCTAAGAGCCTTCTAGCACAGATAACGAGCAAAATGTGCCTGAAAACACTGGATGGCATCATGCAATCAGTATAATTAAAAGAGCCCTGTAATGGATGGCAAACTAAATGATGCTCTTTTCCTGGGAATGGCTGTCCTATTTTTATTCTATCTGTGCCCCTTTTGGTGGGGGAAAAGTGTGTAGGGATCCATGATATGCAATTCTCACTCCTGACTATATAGGCTATGGAAGTCAAAGGGAAATGGTCACTGTGCTGAAAAATGCCTGGTTCTAGGTGACACACACTAGCTGTAATCTAATAAAGTATGTTATTTTCTCCTGTTACCTTCAAATAAGACAGAGCAGCGGCAGCTAGAGCCGTGAGAAGCATTTGTGTGTTGGAGCCTTGTAGAAATTTAGCACCAGTCAATGAACCTTTCCTTGAATTTTATGACTGCCTCTGTACTCCAGAGAATCAGCAGTTTTGTAGTAACATTTCATCTTAAAACTAACAAAACTCTGTGGCCTCAAAGCTAGTTGGATGATAAGAGGGCAGACGTTACAACTCACTGATGGATCAAATGCCATGTGTTGTTTTCCTCCACGTTTTGTATTGAGATTTTTGGGTTCACATGAACTTGATACTCATAGGGCAGCTCCTGAAAAGGCTGCCAAGAAGAGCCTCTCAAGAAATCAATATGCTTTCTACTGACTGGGACACATCAAGCAAACTCTCTTGTTCCTGTTTAAAATGAAACATCCATCTAATTTACCCTAATCTCCCTGTACAAACACACAGATCTATTCCAGACATATATATTAAACTCCTAGATGCAACAAGTTTAAGAACAGAGGGTCCATTCCATTAAATAATCTGATCTCCTGTATATTGTAGGCCATTAATTTTCACCCAGTTACCCCCTCTGTTAAGCCCAGTAATTGTGTTTGACTAAAACACAAGTTTGCAGTCCTGATTTGAAGATATCGAGAAATGGTGAATTCTCTGGGTAACTTGTTCCAATGGAATAAACAGAGTCCTGTGGCACTTTTTTTTAAAGACTAACAGATTTATTTATTGCATGAGCTTTCGTGGGAGAAAATCCTACTTCGTCAGACGCTTGGAAGATCTGTGAGTCTTTAAAAGTGCCACAGGACTCTGTTTGTTTCTCTGCAATAGACTAACACGGATCCCCCTTTGGATCTTGTTTCAATGGTTAATCACACTCACTGATAAAATCACTGTCTAATTTCTAATTTGAATTGCTTTGATTTAGCTTCCAGCTGTTGGTTCTTTTAAAAAGTCCTTAGTACCCAGTATTTTTTTTTCCTCATGTGGAGGTGTTTATACATTGTAATAAAGTCATTTCTAATCCCCCCCCTCTTTTTTTTTGAGACTCTAAACAGACTGACTGCATGCTTAAAATCTGTGAGGCATTTTTTCCAGCCCTCAAATCATTTTTATATCTCTTTTCTGCACCTTTTTTTAATTCTTCAAGATCCTTTAAAAACTATGAACACCAGAACCTTACACAGTATTCCAGTATTGGTCTGACCCATGCCATACACAGATGTAAAGTCACCTTCCCAGTCCTATGCATTACTCCCTTGTTTAAATATCTAAGGATCATATTGTCCCTTCTGGCACAGTATCATACTGGGAGCTAGGGACATCACTGCCCTCAAAAAAGGTTCAGCCTGGATCCTGCCTTTTGCCCCACCAGCCCTGCCCCCGAGTCTTGATTTGGGGTTGTGCCACCAGCTGGCAGTCCAGCCAGATCAGAGTCTTGCCGCCTCCGACCCATGGCCCAGCCCTTGGTCCCCAGCCGGACTCGGTGCACTGGGACTTGGGGCTAGATCCATTATGACCCCTTTTCAGAGACATCAGTTTCCAGGATGCAGTCCTCCATTCTGAAGGTATTGCCTGCATTCCTTGTTCCTAGATGTATAAAACTTTCCATTCAGCTGAAGTCGAAAGCATTTTGTTTGATTGGGCCCAAGTTAGAGTCATTTCATTTCTGTGTCTGACTATCCTCTCCTTTTCATCGGCAGTTTTTGTGCCATATGTTTATTTTATCAACCATCATTTTATACTTACTTACACTTCATTGCTGAAAATGTCAAATACCATTATTACCAATCCCCGCCCAAGCCGACTAGAAATTCCCATACAGTGTGATTTCCCATTGACACCAACTTTATGAGCTCTGTCAGTTAGCCAGTTGGCACAATAACTTGTGCTTTATTGATATTATGCAGTGCGCATTTTATAAATTCCAAAAGTTATTTTGTGGTAATATGTCAAACACCTTGTAAATGTCCATTGCAGCTACACAGTTACCTTTATCAATAACATTTGTAATTTAATGAAGAAATGAAATGAAATTTGCTTAGCAAGATGTATTTTCCAATAAAACCATTTTGACTAGCATTATTTATATTCCTATCTTTATTCTTTTCAATTGAATTCCATATTTGCTTTACCATTATTCATCCTGGTACCTTGTCCGGCAGCAGTCGAAGGGAGATATGCAAGGTACGTAAAATACCTTACGTATCTCGTTCGACTTAGTAACTTCACGGTACACACAGTGCTAAGTTGAATACAAATAACGTAAGTTCGATTTAGCGCTACTCTCATTGCCAGGTTGGAGTTACTAAGTCAAACTCTGGATCAATTGAGCATGTTTTGACTGACGCCTCCTTCGAACCCGGAAGTTCGAACTGATGGCAGCAAATTTACCGCCGTCAGTGTGACGTAGCCTGGGATTGATGTCAGGTTAACTGGCCGTTAGTTATTCTGGTCATCCTGTTGCTTTTTCAATATTGGTACAATGTTAGCAATCTTCTGGTCGGGTGCTGCATGACTGCTATGGGATAGAGAGTATTGCCACTCTTCCTGACTTCTGGAATTTCCTCCGTTTTCCATAGTAACCTAAGTGAGACAGGAATCTCCTAACACTTTTAGGATTCTTGTATGAACATTATCTTGTCCTGCTTTAAAAATGTTTATCCCTAAGAGATGTTGACTAGCATTTTGCTTAGTTATTAATGGACTGAAAAGTACTTCCTCATCCGTATATGAAAAGAGGACATGATTTTACATTAGAATATATATAAAAAAATGTATTAGAAGCAAGAGTAGGAGAATGGGCAGGGCAGGCCTATTACTCAATGAGAGTGGGGGAAATAATAACAGAAAATATAGAAATGGCAGAAATGCTAAACGGCTTTTTTTGTTTCAGTTGTCACCAAAAAGGTTAGTAGTGATTATATGGCTAACATAGTGAATGACAGTAAAAATAAGGTAGGATAGGAAGTTAAAAAGGGGAAAGAATAAGATAAAAATAACTTAGAGAGGTTTGATGTGTTCATGTCATCAGGTATTGATAAAATATATCCGAAAATATTCAAGGAGATGACTGAGGAGATATCTGAGCTACTAGAAATTATATTTTAAAAGTCCTCAAAGACTGGAGAGATTCCAGAGGACTGGAAAAAGGTAAATATATTGCCAAATTATGAAAAGGGAAAAAGGACAACTTGGGGAATTACAGAGCCTGTATGACTCACTTCAGTACCAAGAAAGATAATGGAACAAATAATTAAGCTATCAATTTGTAAACATCTAAAGATAATAGGGTGACAGTCAGCATGGATTTATCAAGAACAAATCATGTCACGTTAACATCATAGTTTTCTTTGACACTGTAAGTAGTTTTGTGGATAGGGAGAAGTGGAAAATATGGTATATCTCGATTTTTGTAAGGCTTTTGATACTTCCCACGTGACTTTCTGATAAATTATTAGGGAAACACAACCTAGAAGGAGCTACTATAAAGTGGGTGCATAACTGACTGGAAAGCCATTCCCAGAGAGTAGTTATCAATATTTCACAGACAAGCTAGAAAGGCATATTGAGTCGGGTCCCATGCAGTACAGTTTTGGTCCAGCTCTGTGGAATATCTTAATCAGTGATTTAGATAATGGCAAAGAGAATACACATATAAAGTGTGTGGACAATGTCAAATTGGGAGAGGTTGGAAGTGCTTTGGAGTATAAGATTGAAATTTAAAATGGTCTGGACACACTGAGGAAATTATTCGAAGTAAAAAATAAAATAAAAAGTAAAGTAAAGTAAAAAGTGAGGAAAAATGCAAATTATTCCACTTAGGAAGAAAAAAATCAGATGCGCATATAGAAAACAGGAAATGACTTCTTAGGAAAGAGTACTGCAGCAAGGGTCTGGGAGTCATATTGAATTGGAAGCTAAATATAAATTGGCAGTGTAACACTACTGCTAAAAAAACAAACAAAAAAACCCCATCATTCTGGGTTGTATTAGCAGGAATGATGTAAGCAAGACATGACAAGTCATTTTTCTGATCTACTCTGTGCTGATTAGGACTCTTCTGGAGTTTTGGGTCCAGTACTGGGCACCACATTTCAGAAAAGGTGTGGACAAACTGGAGAAATTCCAGAGAAGAGCATCAAAAAATATTAAAGGGCTAGAAAACATCACCTATGAGGGGCAATTGCAAATAAACAAAATTGGGCTTTTTTGGTCTGGAGAAGAGAAGACTAAAATGGTATATGATAATCTGGAGAAAGGAGAAAAAATATTATCCTTAATCTCTGAAGATAGGACAAGAAGCAGTGTATTTAAAGCATAGGAAAGGCAGTTTTGGTTGGATATTAGGAAAGAACTTTCTGTCAGGGTAGTTAAGCACTGGAATGTTTTGCTCTAGGACAATTGTGGAATCACCATCTTTTAAGATTTTTGAGAATAGGTTAGACAAACATCTGACAGGGATCATCTAAATAATATTTAGTCCTATAATAAGTGAAGGTGACTGTACTACAAGACTTCTTTTCATTCCTTCCAGTCCTATGATTCTATGATTCTATCTTGTTTCTTTCCAACTACAGAAGAGAAATGCTTGTTGAACACTTCTGTCTTTTCTGCTTCAGTAACAACAATATTGCCATCTTCATCTAGTAATGGCTCTATACCATTGTTAGGATTTCTACTGTTCCTAATCAACCGTAGTCACTTCCAATTTATATCCATAGTTACCAATTTTCCCTATTGCTATTGGTTACATATTAACTTTTTTATTTCTAACTGTTGTCTTTATTTTGCCACTCAGTTAGCATACATTTTAACACAAAGTTGACATTTTTCTTCTTTGTGGAATTGTGTCTTTTTGGCCATCTAATAAAGAACTTCCAATTTTCATTCATATTTTTCTGTTTAAGTATTTCCTCCCAATTATATTCTTATTTTCCCTCACTTTTAGGAAATTAGCTCTCTAGAAGTACCAAATATATACATATTCATGGTTGATGATCTTCTCTCTTTGCCCAAATTGAAGGTCATTGGTCCTTCGGCAACAGCATATGTCCAGTCTATTGATTAATTCATCTTTATCTGTCATAACAGGTCCAAAATAGCTATCTGATATTGAGTGGATACCATTCACCTTTTTCCAATATGTTAAGCAGTAAGAATTTAGAATCAGATGAGGAGAAGAAAGTCAAGTACTGTTGGGCTTGTAGCCAATTGTTCTAAACCAATAGTTTCACAGAGGGACCCAGACCAGGAACAATATGAGTGGTTCTTCTTTGATGCAGTTTGGCAATATATACAGTGAACCATACTTGGGTCTGTCATTAGACACATCACAACTCTAAACCTGGAATCATGCAAATCATTTTATATAGTTACCTTCAAATAAGACCTCTTGATAAACTTTTAGTACTATGAGAAATCATTATGGGGAGTATTAATAGATTTTCATAGGTCTCAGTGAGAACAGACTTTGAACCAGAATGTCCTTAGGAAACACCTGTTGAACACCACTAGCCAGCATCTTTAAGAGGACCCTATACCAGAGTAAAGTACTAACAGCAAACTTCCAATCATGTCTTGGCTTCTTTCTAATACATGTACAATACCTTCAGAGGTGAGTTCAGGAAATGAGTCAAACTGAATGTACCATAACACTTCACTGAAACTTGATAGAGCCTGAAAAACAACCCACACAGCTGTCATAATTTTACTGTTCCCTTATTCTTGTCTTCATGTCTGGAATCACAGAAAAAGGGGTTGGTGGAATATTTTCACTTAAACATTTTCAACAGAAAATGGAGATTTCTAGTAACTGAAGTGGGTTGGCGGAAAGTGCCTGCTTTTCTCAAACATTTTAGAGTTTTCCCCAGAAAATTAACTTTTTGTTTTGTATATACATTTTTAGTGTTTTGATTAATTTTAATCATGTTGAAATTTTATATGGAGAAAAAAAAATCCAAGACTCCTAAAAGTTAGAACAGGTAAAGACTTAGAATAGCAGGTTATTTGGTACATCTGCCAAAGAAATATTGTTTTGCTGTAAGTTGTCACACCTTAGAACCTTTTTTTTTAAAGAACATATTTAGTATATTTGTAGCATAAAGCTTTTCCTACACTTTAATATGCTTGGCACAACATTACTTTATCTCTCCAAATAGTCTGCAATTTCGTTCTTACGGACACTGGCAAAGATTCCTTGCTCTCATTTCCTTTTGTACTTGCAATATTACCAAATCATTTAAGTGTAATTCCCATACAACACTCATGCACTTTACAAAGTAATAGAACAATATAACACAGTAATAACACTGAAGATAGCCCCACAAATTAGACAAAGTACGCTTAAAATACAGCCTTGAGAGTCAATTGAAATGAGGACAACAAACTGGCCTTTATTTCTTTAAAGAGGCTAATCTTCGGATAAATGACTGCAAGAAAAAAGAAACCGTTCACTGTGCGGTTTCCAAGGAGTTGCTGGAATACATATGAGCTGCCAGTGGAAGATCATATGCTACAGGATGACTGATAGCGAATGAGCAAGACAACAAGACAGCAGAAAGATGGATTATAAAGAGTATTGAGTGGTAACAAGTAGAGCTCTACTGCTATTGTAATACCTATCATTATGTCATAGTGTTTACAGCACTTTCTCCTAGGTCACAGGAAAGTCTAAGAATGTAAGGAGTTCAATTCCTCTCCGGTGTAACTCTATTACCCATCATATTTGAGAAGGAGAAAAAACATAAAGCTGATGGAATATTTTTAGAATCATTTCTGATTCATCACCTGCTGCTGCTGGATGGGACTATCTTCAAAAGGCAGCCTAGCGTTGCAGTTGTGAGGAGGAAAGGCTTTCAAAGACGCAAATGGGAGAAAGGAGAAAAAGGGCCAGATTTCCATCTGTTGTAAATTAGCATAGTCCCATTGATGCTTTTACAATGTGGCTCACACTCTGAAAATATTTGAAAAACTCTAACCTAAAATATTTCCACTCATTTCTTTCCAGTTCTTCATCAGTCCATCTTGTCCATTTTTTTTCTGTAGCCCAATTTACAGAGCCGGGAAAATTTGGCAGCAGTCAATAGGAGTTACACTAGCTTTGCAGAGTAGCTTGCATAACTCTTGTCTCCTACCTAATTCTCCTTCAGCGTGACGTCTTCGCTGTGCTGCGCCTCGTGAGTGGGTGGCTTTGCTAAGGCCTAGTCTACACTGGTGGCATTTTTTGGTGGCAGTGGAAGGGGGATAGGAAAAACTTTTTCACTAGGAGGGTGGTGAAGCACTGGAATGGGCTACCTAGGGAGTTGGTGGGATCTCCATCATTAGAGGTTGTTAAGGTTTCGCTTGACAAAGCCTTAGCTAGGATGATTTAGTCGGGGTTCATTCTGCTTTGAGTAGAGGGTTGGATTAGATGACCTCCTGAGGTCCCTTCCAACATTACTCTTTTATTGGTTTATGATTTATCATTTATGTAATAGTCATTTGAAATGATTAAATATGGTCCTGCAATTGGGTAAATACCATGCTATTGACACTGACCATGAATTATCATTATTCATTATTATTGTTGTTTTTCAGTAGTATGTAATAACTACAACCTTGAGTCCCTCATTGTACTAGGTGTTGAACAGAGATCTTGAAACAATAGACCCTACCCTGAAGAGTCAATCTTAAGTTAACTGCAGACATAACAGATGGTTGAAGGAGGTGGAAAAAAACACTGAAAGAATTAGGAAGAATGATGAGATAAGAACAATGCAAGTATGCTTGTTAGATATGGAATATTTTTGAGTGGATTATATGTTAATGGAGAAAAATAAGCCAATTGGTATTCTCACAGCTCACCACCAACCTAGACATCTGTTACCAGTCTGCAACATTCAATAGTTATCATGACAGAAGTCTATCATTCATAATGTTTTCAGACTTCTTACTATATTGGTGCAAAGTTCTCTGCATAGGGCTTCCTCTGAGGACCACTCAAAAAGTTGAAGTGTCGTGGAATGCAGTAATCTAGTTGTTTAGAAATGCTTCTTACAGGGAGCAGAATACATCTGTGCTCTGTCATCGAATCTTTGTTGTCTAACTCATTTCTAGGTGCAAGTCGAGGTGTTATTCTAAAAAGATCATAGTTTGGGTCTTGACTGCCACAGAGGTTACCTCTTTCTTCATGCGTTGCCCTGCCAGCTGAGACTGGCCGGCGTCTTGTGTTAATAGCCTCTGGATTGAACTGAGAAAGGGAACTGGAGGCAGGGTGTTGACAATGGACTATATCTGTAGTTTTTCAGGTTCAGAATTTCTTAGGAGACAAGTCAGATCAGAAAGGTTTTTCTGTGGGGAAGACTGAGGGTTTGCGAATGGATGAGGAGATGATGATCGGGTGGTTTTACTTTGGTGGATAGGGGAGGATTTGAATTATGGACACTGGAATAATGGATGGTTTATGCTTAGCTATATATCCACAAAAAGTGATGGATAGTTTCTTTTGAAATAAAATCTAAATAAATAGAAATGTGACCATCTCTAGTGGATACTCAGCAGAGCAATTGTGTAAGCAAGGATAGGTCTGAAGAGTGCGCAGTATGCACAAATAGCATAGAAGTGTAAGGATAGTGTGATGCTACAAGGCTATGTCTACACTTGTTAAATTAAGTCGAGTTTGTTAAAATCGACTTAACAAAGTCAACTTTAAGTCAACCTTGTTAAGTTGACTTAGCGTGTTTACACTAGATGCTTAAGTCGACTGACAGGGGCTAGGTCGACCTAGGATTGGTGCATTGTGGGAAGTGTGCCATGTGGCACCGGAGAAATGCATCCCTCTCTCGGCCCCTCCTATAAAAGAGGAAGTGAGCTCAGCACCTTCCCCATTGTGCCTGGCAACATGAAGGCTGAATAGGTCATGGACCAGACTCTTCTCCAGCGATTTGTCAGGCAGCTGCGTGACACCTGCCAGCTATTTGCAAGGCTTCTTCTGTTGTGGAGCAGGCTTCCCTGGCAACCCGCCACTGCAGAGGCAGACGACAGCCTGCCCCCCACCTAGCTGCCCCAGCAAGCTGCCACGCTCACAGAAGTGTGCTCCGTGCCTCATTGCTTCTGGGCACATGCATCCAGCAGTGACTGGTGAGAGCGGATCATCCTGACCACCTGGGACAATGATCAGTGGCTGCACAACCTCAAGATGAGCAAGTGGACCTTCCTCAAGCTAGTCCCTGAGCTCACACTGGTTCTGCAGTGCATGGACACCCAACTTTGACACACCCTGCCCGTAGACAAGCGAGCGGCTGTTGCCTTATCGAAGCTGGCAACCCTGGACTTCTACCACTCCATGGCCCAGCAGTTCAGCATTGGGAAGGCCATCATGGGGACTGCCCTCCTGCAGGTCTGCATGGCAATCCACCAGGTCCTGCTAGCCCACCTCATCACCCCGGGCAACCTGCATGAACTCCTCAACAGCCTCGCCAGACTCAGCTTCTCCAACTGTGGGGGCATTGTGGATGCCATCCACATACGTACCTGAGCCCCAGAACACTGCGCCAGGGACTATGTCAACTGCAAGGGGGAATACTCCGTGGTCCTGCAGGCCCTCATGGACTACCACGGGATCTTCCAGAACATCTATGTGCGCTGGCTGGGGAAGGCACACGACGCATGGATCCTGCACAACTCCGCCCTGTATAGGCGCATGCAGGAGGGCACCTTCTTCCCCGACCACACCATCACCATCGGAAACGTTCAGATGCCTGTCCTGATCCTTGGGGATGCTGTCAAAACGTTTCATGGATTGAAAAGTTTGAAAAAAAAATGAAAAAGTAAAAATGGTTTTTTGCTTTTTTTTAATCAAAATGAAACATTTTAATATCTTCAGAGTGAAAATGTTTATTTAGATTGTCCTGATGGGAAACACCATCAAAATCCACCTATTCCCTTGGAAAATTTTGACAAATCCCTGATTTCCAACAGGAAAATGTTCACTGAATTTTCTTTTGACCAGCCAGACTATCATCTTGCCTGTCTGATTAATATATATTCAGATTTCCCAAGTGTTCCTTGGCTTGCCCTTTATTATTAATTTTATATGATTTTCCCCCTTACTTATCATGCAAACATCTTTACTTTATTTGACTTGTTTAACAGTTTGCCATTTCAGCTCATTTTGAAGCCTCATTAATTTCATTCCCCTTTTCATTTATAAAAAGGCTTATTTATTCCTTCAAACTGCTCTTTCCCCTTGGGGTGGGGGAGGATATTGCTCCTAGTCCCTCTGGCTAATGTGTATATTTTCAAAGCCTTTTTTGCTCTATTCAGCACCTAGCATAATGTATCCCATCTCCAAAATCAGAGGTCCTAGATGCTAACACTATAGAAATAAATAATAATAGTCAGTTTGGGAAATGTACTCAACATTAACACATCTTCCCTTATTTTGTTGTCTTGCAAGCCAACAAACTGCAAGAGTTTTGGGTAGCTTAAAAGCTTGTCTCTTTCATATACAGAAGTTGGTCCAATAAAATATATTAATTCATCCACCTTCTCTTTCTAACATTCTGGAACCAACGGGGCTACAAAAACATTGTACACCTACCACTACAACCAACAAAATGTGAGTCAGACTTTTTTATGCATACAAGATCATTTACTTGTATCTGGTGCCTATGTTGTTTGTTCCATAGCATATATCATTTTTTGGGGGGGTGGGGAGAAGGATAAAGATTATCAGCAGAAAAAATAAAGAAGCTAATGTGATCCACGGAAAAATAAATAGTGAAACTTGAACTGAGGGTCCTATGTTATCCTGCCTTCATGCTTTCTCCAGTGACCTATGAATTCTTCTTTTTCTAATACTTCGTGATGGGGGGTGATTCTCTGTCACAGCAGCTGCTTCATCCATAGATGGAACGTGCTGTTATTGTTGGCATGTGTGGCTGCCTTTGATTAGAGCTGGCTCTAATTTTGCTTCACCAAGTGTGTAGTTCATCTTCTTCCTTTCTTGAAGCTTTCATCCATATCCATTGAAGCTGAGAGCTGAACGAGTGTTCTCTGTGTCCCAGGCCACAGTGTGCAATAATGGCAGCACCAAGGAAACCCATTAAAATGTATGGGATGGGAATAAATAAACCAAACACTCAGTAGGTCTTTTATTATTATTAGAATAAAACATTTTGGAGGGGTCAGTGCTGGAATACACACAAGAAGAGCCTGAAGTGCTCATAATATAGAATGTTTAATTAGGAAGAATATGCTCATTTCCTCCTGTTCAAGTAAATGGAGAGTTGTTCCATCATAGCCCCTTGAATCTAAGATATTGCTTTTTATCAGTATGTATTTATTTTGGAAGTTTTCACAAGATCTTTCTATAAAATATCAGAAACAAGGTGATAATCATTCCAACTATGTGTTTATTTTTTTTCCAGAGAAACATTCGGCAATGATATAATTAACAACTCTCTTTGTTTAACGGGTGTTATCACATTATGACATGAGCCTCCAACCCAGTGGAATAGCAATGAGGGGCGGGGGAAGGGCCAAGCCCCCGGGCACCAGGCTACAGGGGGGCGCTGGAACAGGGAGCTGCAAGGCATGGGGTAGCGTAGGGCAGAAGGGGAAGCATAAGCATGGGCTTGGCCCCCGGGTAGCTCTGGACACCCTCACAACGCAACTACTCTGGCCATGATCCAGCATACTTTTAACCACTCTTTTGTTTAGTGTTTCCTAATAAGCACTTTGTCCCTGATTCTCAAAAGTATTTGGGGCTCTAAATAAAGCAAGTTAAGAACCTAAATATTTTTGAGAATCTGGGCCTTTCTCCTCATGAAAGAGCAGGCCAATATGAAGGTGTAGAAGTGGAACTAACAACTTTTGTCCTCTCTCCCTTATGTAGCCCATACAAGGACCAGGCAAAATTGAAGCCCCTGTACTGGTGTGTGTTCAATGACTCCTTCATTTGATGCCTTTATAGCTCCATGGGAGGTAAAGGCAGAAAGAGTCACAGGCTGCGTCTACACTTGTAAATTAAGTTGACTTAAGCTTGCTTAAGTCGACTTAATTTACCCTGCATCTACACTACAGTTTTCTTAAGTCGACTTAAGCAACTTGCTTAAGTCAACTTAAGGAAAATAAAGTCAACTTAATTAAAATTAAGTCAACTTTATTAAACCTCCTTTAAATTCGACTTAGTGCTTAAGTCGAGTTCCTAGAGTCGACTTAAGCCAGTGTAGACATGGGGTAGCCCTAAGTTGACTTAGGGCTACCCCAGGACTACACCAATGCCCTCCCTGCTGGGGGGGCACAGGGGGAGCCTGGCATGCCCCCCCACAGGGCAGGGCAGAACCCTGCCCACCCTGCCCCTATGCCCTGCCAGGTCCCTGACCCCCTTTGTACATAGGTACAATGGGGCAAAGGCTGAGCCCCCTGGCATTGGGCAAGGGGTGCCCCCCCTGCCCCCGTGGACCTGCCCTAAGCCTCCCTAAGCCTCTAGAAGTTGACCTAGGCATCCAGTGCGGACGCTCTAGGTCGACTTTGTAAGTTCCCCTTTAAGTCGACTTTAATTTTAAGTGTAGACGCACTAAATTGACTTAACTAAGTGAAGTTAAAGTCGACTTAAAATTACAAGTGTAGACATAGCCACAGATCCCACCCTCTTCTATCCAAGTTTATCAGCAGGTCTGGCACAGGCAGACTGCTTTCCCCACCCCTAAAACATGTCTTAATGAACCCCTTCCTTGTAGGCGCAGCACAGTTCAGTCACGATGGTGCTTCATCTGAGATGGGTGAACAGCAGAGCCTTCAGGGCAAGGTTCTGGCTTCCAGGCATCATCCAGTTATAATAGAGATCTGCAGTTTTGTAGCACTTCCCCAGTGAGTGTCTCAAAGTGTTTTGCAAACATATTTATCTTCCAACTAGGTCTTTATACCATATGTGTCAGCCCAGGATCTGAGGCTATGTCTATACTTATAAAGTTAAGTCCACTTTGTTCAGTCAATTTAACAAGGTCGACATTAAGTCAACTTAAAGTCGACCTTGTTAAGTCAACTTAACAAATTGACTACACTTTAAGTTGACTTCGTTAAGTCGACATAACAGCAGAGATAGACGTTATATTGGCTTTAGGTCGACTTAATAAAGTTGATTTAGTGACAATTCCCGACTACACTGGCTTAAGTTGATTTAAGGAGTCGAGTTAAGGATTAAGTCAACCTAAAAGGAAGTGTTATTAAGTCGACTTAAGAACAGCCCAGTGTGGACGCGGCTTTGTTTAGGTCGACGTAAGCGTCCTTAAGTCGACCTCACTTGCCAGTGTAGACGCACCCTGAGTGTCTAATGGATTTGGCCTCACTAACAACCTTGTGAAGCAGCTAGGTAAATATTATTCATCCTCTTTTACAGACGGATGCTCTGAGGTAGAAGGAAGTTCAGTGATACCCCAGTCAAGGAAAGGCAGTGCAGTCCAGTGAATGGGTCATTGGTCTGGAATTTAAGATGTCTGGGTGTTATTCCTGGAACTTCCCAGTTGTGTGATCTGCGGCAAGTCACTATGCACATCTCTTTCCCCACTCGTTGTCTATTTAGTTTGTAAATTCTAAAACTAGGGACTGTCCCTTACAATGTTGTCTATGGATCGACTAGCTCAGTTCTTGTAGTGTAGTTATAACTGGAATACAAACAACGTTAAATAAGTCAATGGAAATAAAAGCTATGTCTACTGACAACCAGTTGCATGTAGTAGATGCATGACTTTCCTTCCTCCATCATTGTTTTAATGATGACTTAGGGTGCTATAATCACTGCAGTCTTGTAGTCCAGGAATAATATACTGTACCCTTTTCCCAGCTGCCACAGAATTCTTCAAGCAGGACAAATCCATTCAGTTTCAGTTCTGGCAATTCCAGGTGCTGCTTTACGCTCATGGTGTCTCATTCAAATCAAACCACCTGCCCCTCTGTCCCACTAGTCAGAAGATAATTGCAAAAGGGAGGTGCATGAATTGCAAACAGAGGGTTCAAAAATCTTGACTGTCCGTGATCAGACTGTTGCTGTAGCAAAAGACTCAGGGTGCAGCAGCATTACAATCCTGGAAGTTCCGAAGGGGGAGCCGTGTTAGTCTATTGCAGAAAAACAAACAGTCCTGTGGCACTTTTAAAGACTAACAGATTTATTTATCCCATGAATTTTTTCCCACGAAAGCTCATGCGATAAATGTGTTAGTCTTTAAAAGTGCCACAGAATCCTAGCCTCTTCTGCTTTGAGCTGCTTGATTTCTTATTGTTAGAGTTTTTTTCCTTTTAACTTCTATCTGTGTGCGTGTCTCTCTCAGTTATCTCTAGAGTTGGACTTGAATTTGGTTAAATTCCAAAGGGGTAGCCATGTTAGTCATTGTAGAAAGACAACAGAGTCCTGTGGCACTTTTAAAGACTAACAGATTTATT